>JAGFMF010011781.1:1254250-1279776 GCA_019455555.1 Galemys pyrenaicus | reverse complement strand
CCCCTCCAAGCCGGCAGCAGGGATCGAACTCGTGCTGCAGTGGCTGAGGCTTGCTTCATAGTGCGTTCCTTAACCCACTGCGCCACCGGGGAGGCCCCATGAGAAAGTTATTAATTTGGCCCAGTCTGCTAATGATGTTGGTTTCATCTACACCTTTTTCATGTGCATGGACTGAAAGCACTTCTAGTTCCCAATCTCACCTCATTACTTTGTCTTAGTATCTGGAGCTTCTACTCTGCATCACTTTTTAGCTTAAGGGTAAAGGAAGTTTCACAGAAGAAAAATGAGTTTGACTAGTTCATTCTTCCCTCCTCAAGTTAAGGAGACAGGCCGACTACTGAGCCCTCTCACATTGCAACTCTTGGTATCTTCAGAGACAGGTTCCTAAACAGGAACGGTCCTGGACTGTTTTAAGATTTTAAAGTTTTCCCATATTTTATGTAGATGATTTCTATAGGAATAATCATGAAACACACAAGTAATTTCTCACTGCCTATCTTGAAATCCATGGACTTCCACTGGAATCCTGGTTTCAGAGTTTGGTTTTTCATATGTCATTCTCCACTTCGGCTACAGAAGCAGCAGGTGGAATGAAAAGAGCCTGTTTCAGGCAGCCAGATTTTGTTTTGGTTGTCAGCTAAAACAGAAAGCCCATCATTCTGGACTTGGCAGCTTATTAGTAGAAAAGCCACTGGGAAGCTCTGAGTTGGTAATTTAGAGCACAGACTTTTTCCCTGGTACAGCTGCAGATCAGCAGGTGGCTATGACTTAAACAAACACTAGCTTTTAAAAAATGGAATAAGGAAGTGGAAAACTTTTTTGCACATGTCAATATAGCAAAGGATGGAAGAGTTTATTCTACCTCTGGATTATCTTATTACTTGCCTCTATCTATCTATCTATCTATCTATCTATCTATCTATCTATCTATCTATCTATCTATCTATCTATCTATCTATCTATCTATCTGTCTATCTGTCTATCTGTCTGTCTGTCTGTCTGTCTGTCTGTCTGTCTGTCTGTCTCTCTGTCTCTCTGTCTCTCTGTTTCTCTGTCATCCATCCATTCATCCATCCATCCATCCATCCATCCATCCATCCATCCATGTCAATTCAGTTTATTTTAACAGATATTCATTGAGCATCTAGTGTGTGCCAGACACAGTGTTAGGTGTCAGGAATCTTCATTTTCTGTTTTAGACTTTTGTTTGGATATAGACATTCACATTATTATGAATAATAAAGGAGCAAAGAAAATGATATTCCTTTAGAACACTTAGCAAAGAGTCATTTTGATCATGGAGTGTGAGAAGTCTTCTAGGAGAAAGTGAACAGGAATTAAATGCATGAAAAGAACAGAACTGGACTGCAGCTATTAAGTTCCAGTCACAGGGAGCTGTCAGAGAATAATCTGAAGGAAGTCAGAGTGATTGAGGGTAGGATAAAATAAAATAGGTGTTTTCATTTTGTCTTTCTATCTGATGGATAGGCTCCTATTAAAAATAGATCTACCATAGAATCCAGGAATTCCAAAGGAAATGAAGACATAATTTTTATGAGATCTATACATTCCCATGTTTATTACATTATTCACGATAGCCAAGATATGAAAACAACCCAAACACTCATAGTGGGTGCCTGAATAAAAAAGATGTGGTACATATACACAATACAATATCATTCATTCCCAACAGTGGCGAATATCCTCTAATTTGTGACAACATTGTCTTGAGTATATTATGCTAAGTGAAATGTCAGATAGAAAAAGACAAACTACCATATGATATCACATATGTGGAATCTAAAAATGTTAAATCTATAACAAATAGAGTAAAATGGTGATTAATGGTATGGGAGGGAAGGGGCTAAGATTTGTGGAGTTAAAGGTACAATTGTGGTGAGTGGTAAATAAGCGTTAGAATTTTATTGGACAGTATAATGAATATAGATAGTAATATTGTCCTTAACAATGTGTGTGATAAATACTGCTACAACAGCAATTATATTACAATATGTAAGTACATCAAAGCAACATATGTATATCTTAATTGTATACAGTGTAGCATGTTAAATTTATCCCAGAAAAATGAAAGGGTGCTTTATTTTTCTTAATTAAAAATTATTTTAATTTTAAAAATAGTGTCATTTTTCCATTGCTGTAACATTAGTTTACAACACTGTATCCAATATAGAGGTATAGCTTCACACCTCCTCAGATTCAGATGTACCTTTCTATACCATCCACACCACCAAAGCACCAATAATCTTCCACCACAGCCTGCTGGACCTCTTTTACTTGCATTGCCATTCCCTTTAGCTGGTCTCAGGCATGAAGTCATATTTGTAGGGCTTGTTTTGGTATAATATTGTTTGTTCTGTTGTTTCATTTCTTTATATTCCACATATAGGTGAAATCAACCAGTATTTATCTTTATGCTTCTGACTTCTTTTGCTTAGCATAAGCCCTCCAGTTCCAAGCATTTTGTTTCAAATGGCAAGATTTCATCTTTTTTTTTTTAAAAAAAAAACTGATAGTTTTTCACTGTATTTGCATACATATATATATATGATAAATAGGTGATATAGAGATATGATCCATAGATCCATATATATATAGATGTGACATATATACAGATGTGGTATATATACATACAGATGTGATATATATTTGTATGGTACCCTTATATCAATTCATTTATCACTGGGCACTTTGGTTGTTTCCATAACTTGGCTATTGCAAATAGTGCTGCAGTGAACGTTAGGACTACATATGTCCTTTTGAATTAGTGTTTTTGGATTCTTTGGGTAGATACCTGTGAGTGGAATTACTCAACCACAAGGTACATCTATTTTTAATATCTTGAGAAACCTCCATAGGAGCTTGACCAATCCACATGCCCACCAACAATGCCCATCAAGGGTTACAAAGCCTATTTTAGACTACCTCTACCAAACCATTTGCCATGGAGATCACAGAATGTGATGCCCTAAACTACAAAGGTATGCAGGGAGCTTTCTTGTCTTATGGAATATGAGGAGGACAGAAGCCAGAACTGAAAAAATGTAATGGAGACTAAGAGAAGCTATGGAAATAAATTTAAAGTAATAGGAGTGTACACACGTACATAGTTCTAAAATGAATATATGGAAATTGATAGCTTTTGTCTATACATTAATTACTACCTCAAAGATCTAATGCAAAAATATTATCCATAAGAGCTGTACAAATGTAAAACACCTGTGATTTATCTTAATCAGAAATTTGGCACTAAGCCTAGATAAAGAAAACTCTTGTACAAAACTCTGTAGATGCTAACAACAGTTATTAAAATAATTTGACAGAATGAATAAAAATAAAATGTTCATGAATAGGACCTTCAACTTGTAAAAATATTATGGGATCCTATATTTTTATAGATTTAATGTGATTCCAATTAAATTTCAACAGGATTTTTTTAAAATGTGTTATTCTGTTAGAAGTAATGACCAAATAGGGAAGTTTTATAAAAGGAAAGGGTTACTTTATAGACACTAAGATGTATTGTAATCCTAAAATATATAACATTTTATAATATTAAACAAAATCACATATAAGTCAATTGAATAAAAAAAGCTTAAAGCAGATATTTGCATATCTAAGAATTTAGTATATGATTAAGGAGGGATTTCTAATTCATGCTTAAGTAAAAGACTGGTGTGAAGACAATGAAAGAACTATATAGAAAAACTGTCCAATTTTATATTACACAATATACTTAAATACATTAAGGTTAAACAAAAGAGTTAAGTGCAAAGCAATGTCACAGAAATATTTTCAGAAAATATAGATTACTATTTATGTGTAAATAAACCTTTTTTTGACCTTAAAAACAAAGATATAAACCATCACATAAAAGGTTTGGTTCCCATGGTTATTTTTTTATACAAAAATAAGTTAAAATCATGGGGAAAATTTTAATTCAGAGGATTAGATTCTTAATATATAAAATATTTGACAGATCAATGCACAATGAACAAAGACTATGCAAAGACAACTGACAAAAGAGGACATGCAAATTGAATGCCAAGAGACTCTTTTGGTCTGGCTTATCAGATTTGTAAAGAATTTATATACATATATATATAAAATATTGGGTCTTAGTAATGGTGTTGGTAATGAAATGTTGGTAATGGTGTTAGTAATGGTGAGGAAAATGAAAATACTCATTTAGTGTTAACTGAGATTAAAATGCTTACACTCTACGGAGGGTGATTTAATAAGCTACTATAGCTTAAAAAATGCTTACGATGTTCCCTCAGCAATTCTTCTAGAAACTGATCCTAAGGAAACAATCAAAATTATGTGTAAAGACACATCAATAATTTATTTATTCTGGTAGTGTTAAAATAATAATACATTTTAAAAAGTTAATTATAAATAAAAAATTAAATAAGTTATAAGGTTTAAAAAGTTAATTAGAAATAATCCAAATCTCTAAAACTGAATTGGTTAAATAAATTTACATGAAAGAATATTATGTAACCTGTAAAAAATCATGCAGCATAAAATTTTAGTGACCATGGGAAAATGCCCCCTTTTTATTCTACGTTGAAGAAAAAGAAAAAAATAGAATAAGAAATGATATAAATTATGATCATATTATAAAATCATTTCAAAATATGGTATACACATTTCAATGGAAGCATATCAATCCACTTATTGACAAAGATTATTGACTGGTGTTAATACTAGAAAATATTTGAACTTTGTTGTTTGTATTTCTCAAATCTGTCACAAAGAATTAGAGATATAAAACAGGTGGTGGAGGGGTATTAAACTATCAGCAGCCACTGCACCATGAGTCCAATTCCCAGCCAGGGAGGCAGCAGCCACATGGCGCAGCAGACCTCTCCTGTCTCGCTCACTGCTCCCCTCAGTAGTATATTTCAGTAGATCTGCCTGTTCTGCTCCCCCCCTCCATGTCTGGCCTGTACCCTGGTTCTTGTATGTATAATTAAATAAAAATCTTTTTTTAAAAAGAAAACACACTCCATTTCAACACATTCTTGCAGAAATAGTGGCATTAAAACTTTTAATAATCGAAGTGGGATGTCTGAAAACAAGAAAGTCAGTGGCAGTGTAGATGGTACCAGGTCCTCTGAGCTCCCGGCTGCCTGGTACACTCAAAAGCCCCCAGACATTGTGAACAATTTGCAAAATATTTCAGAAATTACATCCTTCTCTCTGTTCTCTGCTTTCTCTGCTTTGCTGTACATGCCCAGAGTCAGCAAGGAATTTGAGTGTGTAGGGGGTACTAAAAGGTTGGGGAGATAGTAAGTATCCAAGCTCTGGTACTATGGATTGACAGACTTATTGTTCTCTCTGTGTGCTCCCCAGCTGCTGTGACCTCCAGAAGTAACTTTTATATAAAATAAAGAATGTACTTTCTTCTTTATATGGCTGACAGATCAGAGAATCAGAGGAAATTGCAGTTAACATGGACTGGGAATCTCTTATCTCAATAGGCCAGGAGACTTTTATCCAAAGAGACAGCTTGATGAATGAGAATTCCCTATAGCCCACATGAAAATGAGTGAGGTTGGCTGGAAGTAGGGTATAGGTGAGCATAAGATCTAGACAGAACCCAGACTAACAGGACATATTAAAATCAATCCAGGATTAAGACTGCTCATGTTCTATTCATTTGGTCTGTTTTCTTCTTTCTGTCTCTGTATTTATTAAGCACCAACTGAGTACCACCATGCCTTGGGAGTCCCAGTTTCAGACTTCAAATGGCCCTTCAGGCTTGGTCTGTGACTGGCAATTGGTTCATATCCCCTTCCCTAGTTTTCTGATTTCCTGTTTAGTTTTTCTTTTATAAACTCCATGGTTTCATGAATGATGGAGTGAGTGATGATATGTACTGTCTGTCATGATATTAGAGAGTTAGAGAGTAGCATTTAACCCCATTTTCTCTATGTGATTAATGCTGGGAGGATGAGATCCTAAGTCAGTGGGGTAGGGCAAGGGCCAGGGGTAAGGGAACCTCTTTAAATTTCCTCTTTAAGTTTCCTCAGCCCATAGTCAGATACTCTGATTGAGTAGATCTAGGGTAGGGTCCAGATGGTCTTTGTTGTTAATAATGCCCTTAATTTACAAAAACTATATATGATTGATTTAAGGTTATAGATTCACACCTCTTCAGATAAGTTACTGCACCAACAAAGTACCCATAATCCTCCACCATGGTCCACTATGCTCCCTCCCTCTCTGTTTCTACTCCCCTCCTCCCATCCTCCTCTTCTGCTAGCCTCATTTCTACTGTCATCTCTGGAGTTTGTTTTGGCATAATGTTGTATGTTCCATTGTTTTGTTTCTTTATATCCTGTGTATGTGTGAAATCATCCAGTATTTTATCTTTCTCTTTAAGAAACAAGAAAGGTCTTGTTCAACATGCTCTGTGTTTCAGGGAACATTTTAGAGAGATTTGCTATTTCCTCAGTAGAGTTTCAGAGTTCCAGTGGAGTTCCTTGAGGTCAGTAATGAGGGCAGCAAGAGCAGGCCAGAAAGCTTAGTTTTCAAAAGGGAGTGTCAATCAGTGTGGGCCACTGATTGGGCCAATCAGTGTGGAGTAGCCCTCTGACACATGCCTGTCAGGTAGCCTGTAACCTACCCAAGCTACTGACCTCGCCCTACAAGGAAGGAAAGAGAGAAGTAAGCACGTGTAGATTTTTTTTCTTTTAATTCTGTCACTTGCTGTGTCCTGTTCACCCAGTCTTTTGGTACTTCTCTGTTCAGTGCTGACTAGATTCTTGTTCTTCTTGAGCCAGTTCATCAGATTTTTGGATCTCAGTGTTGTGTTTGAGTTCAGGGACTTGGTGTGTTACATTTTCAGACCTGAACTCTAATGCTGGCTATTCTCTGACCCAGTTTTTATTTCTCTGCCCAGCATGATGACTGAGAGTGATGGTAAGTTGTGATGTGCAGTGGCCCCATGTTTTGGTTCACAAAAAGGACAGACTAGGTGCTGGGCACCTCTACCATAAAGCACTAGCTCTAGAATCACATGGTTAACTGGCCATAAGGGAGTTTGTAACTTGACAACTCCATCTAAGCTTCTGCCTTGATGGGAATTCTGTAGTCTTGCTTCTGAATCTTTTAGTAACAAAGTACAAAATATGACCTTTTATTAAATTTCTACCTTTATGTGTTCTATTGACATGAAAGACAAGAAGTACATGTTTTACTGAAATTAGAGGAAGTTGAAGATTTTACAATCTGCATCTTTGAATTCTGGCTATTTAAGCAAATTCTGAGGAGCAGCGATAAAGGCATTTCATTTTGGATTCATGGTGACACTCACACAGTGTGACTGGGGGAGGGCAGCCGACCCCCAAGAAGGGTAAACAGTCTCCTGATGCTTCTATTCTTGATGTTACATGTAACATCAGAAAGGTCTTTGGAGAAAGTGGTGAACATCTTTGTATGGATTGGCAAGGTCTCTATCTTTTCCTGATCCGGTCTGGAGTTCGTAAGTATTACTTCTGGGTCATTCTTCAGCAATGTTTCTATATCATTCTACCTGATGTCTTTCTGATTACTTCTTCCTCTGAACTCTTGAAACTTAATGTTTACAGTATTCTTTTTCCATTGAATACTTCACTCTGTCCTGTTTCTGATTTCTGCAATTCGCTTTCCGGCATTTTGAGTGCCCGTTCCATGTTGTCCTTTTTTTATGTGGAGGCAAGTAGTCTATTATTTCTCCATGACTTCTGTCCATCTGCACATCTCACTCCCTGTTTCTACCTTACATCCTTTTCTCAAGAGCAGAGGAGATACTATGCTGAGTGTTCCCCAGCTGGGAGTCAATTATCAGTGTGGTTACTGTGCTTTGAAAGCCAACACCGACTACAGTTCTTACTTTGGAACTTCTTGCTCCTATGTGATAATGTACCCTGGCAGCTCTTTTCTCCTACTTCACACGTTAGCACTGTTTGGTGTTAGTGAGGGTGGAGTTATTTATGTTAGTCGCATGCGTATGTATGTGAGATGGAGATTTAGACTAAACCCTGATCTGTGTCTGCTGAGGCAACTCTTACCAGAGAGCCCTGCCTCGTGTCTTTAGATTATACCAGTGCAACCAGAACCCACCGAGAAATCTTAACACAATGTATTTTCTATAGGATTTAACATTGTATGTGCTTGAATGAGTAAGCAAAAGAAGGTGATCTCTAGAGAGACGTCTGAGAAGGTCATTTGGATGTTTGACAGCAATGGAAGATGACGCATTCCTGTGTCTGGGAAGGGCTGGCTCAAGGCACAATTGTCCAGTACTTAGCCTGGTGGTGAGGGGCCCTCTGTCTTGCTCAGTCATCTAGTTTTCTAATCCTGCCTTCAGGCTCTCCCAGTTCTTCATGCTGTTATTATTCTATTAGGCTTCAATTCAGCATTTAACCCCAGACACATTTTTTGTTCACCTGTAAGGCAAAATGAACTTATTATTTGAACACTTGTGTATCTGGTGATATGGCCCTAAGCTCCACAGCAAATGTCTCTCAGAGCTTGTGAGAAAGGGGTGCAGCAAGAAGGTTCCATTTGGATTGTTAGTCTGTGGGGACTAGAGGAGGGGAGAAGAGAACAAGCTTACAGTTGAAGGAAACTTGAGATATGTTTTATTTCTATTTATTGTAGATGACAGGTTTTAAGGTCTACTGTAGTACCAATAAAGTGGCTTTGTGTCTAACATGGAGGAAGGGCCACTTGGAGGAGAATGTCCACTTCCCTGTGAAGAGCAATGAACTTGTAGGTGTGAACACTGGGGCAGCTGTCCCTGGCACTACCATGTGGAGGGGAGCAAAGACCCTGTTGAAAAATCACTCCTTTGTGGCCTACCATGGTGCTGAGAATGCTCACATTTGTGGATTTAAGTATATTTCGCAAAGCCCTCACCAAATAGGAGGTAGTGTATATCTAAATTATTGCCCTAACTGGGAATACCCTTGTATAAACTCATGAAAACCTACGACACGTGGGCATCAGCTCCTTGACAGAGCATGGTGGCTGGTGCCAGGGCGTAGAACAGAGGCCTAGTCAGTTGGGAAGACGACTGTGTTTCCAGAGAGGGCGTGTCATGCTTCTAATGTAGGAAAAGGAAGTGAGGTTTTTGGGTACTTGGACAAGGTGGTAAGGGACAAGGGGAGAAGAGGTCTAAATATAAAACAAGGCCCTGGAACGTAACTTTTCTAATTTCAGAATTTTCCTAATCTTGACTTTTTTGTCTGTGATTATTTTATTTCTATTTAAATATGTTTTATTTCTATTTAAGTATCATGCGCTTACCATAAAGGAGTAATTTATTAACTGCTTAAGAGATTACACTAGATTACCAAGATCTTTCCTCTGCTGAGAGCAGAGCTCTCCTTTGGTGCTTGATTTGTTTCCTGAAAGCCTCGCCACTGATACAACATTTGGATTCAGGGACTGTTTTCTTTCTGATGAGGGTGAGGAAGATATGAAGGGAGTGGGGATGGGAGAAGGCTTATCATTGACATCTGTTCAAGTATGGATGGCTTATCTGTCTATACTACCCAAATGAATGAGATAATTGAAAAAGAGCCTTAAAATCACTCCATAATTCCTAGGGAATATGGAAGTGGCCCTTTATACTTGACCTGTCTTGGCCTGTCACCCACTTTCTGCGCAAGAAGGAAGGGAGGGGGAAATTAATATATCTTGTCAGTTGGGGAATTAAGGAGCTATTCATGATCTTCTCTTTGCTGCATGAAGACAGTGAAAAGGCAGGAAACCAGATTCTAAAGAAGTTGTGGGATACTGAATTGCTTTCTGCTAGCCCTCTTTAGAAGACCCATTTTTATCAACAAGTCATTTGACTGTCCTGTTTCCCCCGTCAGAATGGATAAACCTGCGTACTACCTCTGTTCTCCAGGTTCCATCCTGTCCTAGTTCTTCTTCCAGCCGTGACCTCTTTAAGTCAACTAACAATGGCAGTTATCACTGCACTAGCTGCCATTGACTGTGCTATACTGTCATCCAAAACGAACACTGAAACTTCAGTGACTAGGATAAAATTTTCATGGCTATCTGATGCGAGTCAGCTGGGCTTCTCTCCACCTGTTGAACCAGCTGCCCAATTTCTGGCTCCCTGAGGTTACTGTCATGTGGTTTCTAAGGGGAGGTGTAAGGTGTAGGAGACACCTCTTGCTCTCCTTGTCTCCAGTAGGAAGTAGGGGAAGAAAGCATCTCTCCCACTTTGCCAGAATGTAGTCAAGTGGCCCCGATTTAACTACAAAGAAAGTAGGACAATGTCCGTGGAGAGAAGCTGGTGTGGTGAGTATATGACTTCTGTCTTCTCAATGTCAAAGATGTTCAGTTAGAGAAGGTGCCAGGTAGAACCAAAAAGTGTGCCAGGGTCGTGAGGTCAGACCGATGTACGTATTTCAAGCATTAGTTTATTTCCCGGAAATGAAGGGGTCGTGAGGAGAACTAAATGGTGTAACAATTCTATAGTTTTCAGTTCACTGCCTGGTGCAGGGCAGGCACTCAAAAAGTGTTATTTCCCTTCACAGTCTGACTATGCTGGACAAAGCCTTGGGAGCAACGGGAATACAAGTTCTTCTGTTTATATCTTGAATAGGTCAGTTTTTTAGAGGACATGTGGTGGGAAGCTGCTAAAAATTTCAGGGTAATGCATTCAATTTATTCCTTTGGTCTGTCTTTGGACTTAACATTTACTAGGCTAAATAGGACTATCTCTGACCATCAGACAGTTGCTCTAGAGAAATAAGCATTTTCCTTCTTAATTAATCTGACTACTCCCCACAGCAATTTTAACAAGCTACAATGTGCAGAAAGATGAAACATTCCGATTATTTTTCTATACTGCTATAATCCTTTTACAAGTACTTGCCTCTGATGTATAATCTCCTAAATCAGACACAAAAGAATCCCGGCTTTGATTTGACAAGCCTGTCCTTCTCACAAAGTGGGGAGAAACCACCCACCCCAAACCTTGATTCTCTCAACAGCTGTGAAATAGTCCCTTCAGAATGAAATCTTTCCACTGTTGAGAGCAGAGCTCTTCTGGGCTTGACTTGCTTCCTGGAGGGCCACCACCAAGGTGATATTTGGACTCTGTGATCGTTTCCTTTCTGATCAGAAGTGAACAAGACATAAAGCAAGTGAAAGTGAGTGTGGGAGGAGAAATCCATGGTAAGGAAGAAAAATATGAAGTGGACACAGTCAGGGGAGCAGGAAAAAAGAGAAAGATGGAAGATGCAGAACAACCAAACTTGACCCCATCAGCTGATGAAAAGTTGGAAGGGAAAACCAGCTAGAGATGGAAAGGGAAGTCCCAGCTTTGAATTTTATGGGGTTTGAGAACTGGTTTTGATTCTGAATCTGCCATCTCATAGCTATGTGCTTTTAGCTGCCAGAATAACTCTTATAACATTAAAAAAAGAAAGGACTGTGTGAAATGGAAGGCAGCATACAAATGACTCATTTTCATTACTTTTATCAAGCTGTAGTGAGATACATGTTGAATTAGGTTGGCAAATAGGACAGGCAACTCTTACTCATTTAAGAAAATTTCTACATACATACCATATGTGACAGATTGAGTGAAGAGTCAAAGTCATCACACACAAACAGGAAGTAGGCTCATTTTTCTCAGCAGCTGCTACCAGTTGTGTGCTTCTATTTGGCAGCATGAGTCCTTATGGCCTCTGTCTGATTTCCTAATTTTCAATTTTTGTTAAAAAACTAGTTTCAAGCTTAATGAGATTTGATCTGTCTGTTTGAAAAATTCTCATGCACAAATCAAAGCTGTTTTCTATTCCTCTCCCTTCCCCTTCTCTCTGGTGCTTGGAGCTGAATCAGGAACATGAAGAGAGAGGAGGTCAAGGTCCGCCCTTACACAGTGATGTTCCTGCTCTCCTGGGTTGGTCCTCACCATTAATCTGGTTATTTGCCCAAGGCCCAACGTGACTGGTTGCTGAGGAGAAGCCCACACCCAGCTTGCTTCTTGGGCACTACTTGTCGCTGGTGGGACAGGACCCTCAGCTGGGGGCTTCCCAAAAGATACCTCTGTTGGAGTACCTTTTTATCTCATAGCTAAAATCAACAAGGCATTACAGGAGGTTGTTGCCCCCCAAAGTGAATGTATTCTGAATTTAGGAGTGAGGAATGTTATTATTTTCTTTTAGTTGTGTTGTGTTGTTGTTAAAACCCGAAAACTGAGGGAGGGAAGCGAATCTCTCTAGAGTTTAATATGTGTATTGATGTACAAATAATATGCACATGTTCATATTAAACTCTACCAGATCGATCTCTCTCTCTCTTTATCTGTTCTAACTTCTACCTATTTTGTAGTCTTGTGTTTTTATGTAAAGTCCAGCACAGAATAACTTGAACTCTTTCTCCTTGAGTGCAATTATTTCCAATTTCTTTTTTTAAAAAGTAAATGTCACCTCTCATTTTACAGAGTGACTTTCATGATGCCATCACTTCCTTTGTAAATAAATTGTTTCCAGTTTTACTGAGATATAATTGATGTAAAATATTGTATATGTAATGATTTGGTACATGCATATGTTGTGAAATGACTATGTAATATGGTTAGTTAGCACATCTATCACCTCAGAGACTGTGTGTGGTGAGGACTTTTAAGATCTTGTCCCTTCTCAACTCTTAAATATATAGTACAGTATTGCTGACTATGGTCATCATGTTGTACCTGAGCTGAATCATCTGGGAGATCTATTTTTAATTTTTGAGAAATCCCTATAATGTTTTCCATGGTGGCAGCACCAATTTATATTCCCAGTAACAAAGTACAAGGGTTTTCTTTCCTCCACACCCTTGCCAGCACTTGCCATCTCTTGTCATTTTGGTAGCAAACATTCTAATATGTGCAAAGGGACATCTCATTGTAGTTTTGACTTGCATTTCCCTAATGACCAGTGATATTGAATGCCTTTATCATGTACCTATTGTCCACTGGAATATCTTCTATGTGAAAACTCCTGTGCCTGTCTTAAAAATCAGGTTATTATTTCATACTACTGAGTAGCATAAATTTCTTATGTTATTTTGGATATTAACAATTTGTCATATAAATAATTTGAAAATATTTCTCCCACCCCTTAGTTTGCATTTCATTATTTTTTTTTGTTTTCCTTTGTTGTATAGCAACTTTAGTTTGATCTAGTCCCAGTTGTTTATTTTTGCTTTTGTTGCCTTTGCTTTTGGTATCAAATCCCAAAAATGATTTCTAAGATTCATGTCAAGGAGCTTACTTTTTATGTTTTCTTCTAGGAGATTTAGATATGTTTTAGATCTTAAATTTAACCCTTGAATTCATTTTGAGTTCATTTTTGTGCATGATGTAAGACTTGTTAATATTTGGAATAAAGTGGCAATCAAGTGACATAGAATTCCAAAGATGAACTCCACAGACAATTTCACAAATGGGATGACATGAAATCCAAGATGGAATCTGGCCTGGGAGTGAGTGGTTCCTGTATTTGAGGAAAGAAAAAACCTTAGCTTTCATGAACTGGGAAGTTGAGGTCAACCATTTTATTAAATGAATAATAGCAACTCCTTGTTCTTTTCAAATTTATTGTATTGTCAGTTAAACCAGTCAGTTTTGGGTTTTGTAATGGAAGATCACTGTTAGGTTTCCTTTTATTCTGTTCTTGGGAATATTTTTTATTGGGATCACATAAGTTTAGAGTGATCTTCCCTTGAATGTAAACTTTAGTTAGTATTATTACTAACCAAGTGTTAATACTAAGTTCAAAGGATGTGTTTTTACAAGCAGAAGTTGGGTACTGAATCCCATATGTAAGATCCATGTATTGATTTCCTTTAGCTTTACAGGTCAATACTTACTGCTTTTTTATTTTCTGATGATTAAACCCAAAGTCATTAGGAAGGTATCACTGAGAAATGCTTATTGGCAACAGAATCCTAGGAAATGAAATGGAAGCACAGCTACTATTCACAGGGAGGGACCTGCAGGGTGAGCCCAACACATTCTTTCTTTCCTTCTCCTCTTTTTCTATTTCCATGGCCAATGTTTCCTGCACTGATACAGTTTGTTATGAGGATCCTGCAGAAAATTCAGTAAGGTAATTACATCTCAATCATGGAAATAGAAAATCTCAGAGTTGGAAGAAAGCCATGTAGTCCTGTGGCCTGCCCTAGGTGTAATTCCTCTTCTAGAGTCCTGGAAAGATCTCTCAGAAGCTGTTAGAACAAACCCAGAGGTGGGAAACCTATTATCCCAGGAGGCAGCACATCCATGGCTATTGAAACTGTGTCCTTATGAGGAACTTATCACCTTTAGCTATTGAATACAGCTATCTTCTTTCAGATTTCTTCTCCATTTCAGTAATTCTTTTTCTCATTATCACACATCATTTGACAAAAGTCAAGACCTCTGTCCCCTTGGTGGTTCTTCTTATTGCATTTACTTTTAAGTATTATTCTCAACTGTGAACCAATATTCCAGGTATGGTCTGATCAAGCTCAGAGCACAACAGAAGAGAATCATATCTAATATTCACTAAAATATCTAAGTTCTTTTCTTCTCTCTTTTTCAAATGTTAAATCATATTTCTCTTATACTTGTTCAGGGGGATTTTGGCATCAAGGACAAGATTCTGCATTTGTAGATACTAGATTCCATATTATTTATTTCTTTTAAAAATATTTTATTACATGAAATACCAGTCTACTTACCTTATACTTTTTCTTGATAATCTTGAGCTTTGAAAATAATTTTATTTTTTCTTTAATTAGTAAGACAGTTTTAGGTGAAGATTTCTTCTAGGGTTTTGCATCTATTTATAAAATTTTGTTCTATGCGAGGATAGTTTACATTCCTCTCTCCCCATCCGTCCGAGAAGCTGTTTTCAGAGAGACAACAAGTTCCAAATTTAAAAATTTGTCTGCAATGCCATATTTTCTTCTTTTTTATGTTTCAGAACATCTATTATTTATATTTTTAATTCAAGCATGTCAGAGCTGGAAAAAACTTTGAAAATCCTAGAGTCTAGTGATCTGTTCTGACATCATTTATATTTCAGGTGTGTTCTGAAAGTCTCTTAGAAATGATTTCTCCCTTCTCTATTTGATTTTAGAAGAGAGTTGTGGTGGTGTTTTCTATTATTTCCTCCATATTTTCTCTTTTACTATCTTCCAGAATGTGCATGAGTTGGTGATTATTTCTCCTTGGCCAATTTTCAGGGTTCTCTGTGGTTTTTAACTCCCATTATTGCCTGAGTTAAAGGGGTACTTTCCTCTTGTCTGTCTCTTCTGCACCTCTACTTCTAATGACTTGCATTTTGGTGTTTCTCTCTGACTGATTTCCTGCTTACTATTTGTTTCTTTTAATGTCATTTTGCTCTCAGTTTTTTCTAGTACCCAGTCCTCTACTAGAAATATGTCTACCTTTTCCTGCAGTTTCTGTTTTTTCACCATATCTGCTTGATTCTTCTTTGCTTCAGTCTTCCTATTTCTCTCCTCAGAAATTATCCCTCATGCACTCCTCTGTCTCCCTCTTTGTAGTGTTTTTTGCTTGCTTTTTTCCCTATAGGGGTTTTGCACAAGTGCTCACAGTCCTCCAGTTACTTAGTAGTTCTAGTGGAGACTGTCAATACTCACTGAATACACAGCCTCCTATGTTCTTCATGTTCTGTTGTGATTAGAATGGCTGTATGACTAGTTCTGGCCACCCAGTGTCACTTGCAGGCTAAGACTAGTTCAGTACCTACCGAGACTTCCCTATGCTGTCTTCACTCTGTGCTGACTGGTTCTCTAAGAAGTCATAGGTTGGTAGAATCACAAGATGAAAACCGTGTTGGTCTCTAATATGGTAAAAGGGAGCAACCCAGACCATGTCATGCTGGGCCATGAGTGAAAAATGAACTGTTCTGTTAAGCCACTGATGTATGGGGTTTGTTACTACAGTATAAAATAATCTGTACTGACTATAATGACTTTTGTCTGATTCTATGATAGGCAAGTTAGGAGACTGCTGAGAATTCATGATACATTAGAACTGAGCGTTCAGGGCCATTAGAGTGTGAAGAGTCGGCACTACTAGGGAATTATGGATTTGTATTTGTGTTGATCCGTTCCTCAGATGTGTTGAACTTAAATGTTTTTGGGTCTTTTCAAGGAGCAGCTAATGTTATTATCTTTTCCACCTTGTATGCTTATGCTTTGGCCATTCAAGATACAAGTATCAAAGCATTTTTTGGTTCATAATAATATCTCTGATTTTAGGTTCAGCCAACAGTTTTCAAAAATATCGAGAAAAACTGCTTTGCTCTGCCAAGCCCTCACCAAGGCCCTCATTGCTGTGGCCTCTCTCCCGCTGCCTCAGCAATGTCATTTTTCAGTTCAGAATGCTGGAGGCTCCCATTTAGGTGTGTGGCCAAATGTGCCCGACAGCTGCTGCCCCTAAATTGGGGACAGCAGCTGAAAATTTGCCCAGAGAGAAACTGGGCAGATTTTTGGCTTCAGGGAAATCCTGGAGCAGCTCACAACTTTGATTCTCCACATGTCTGCAACAGAAGGTGCACGGAATAGTGATCAAGTGTTGCTTCATAGGTGATTTTATGCCGTCTGGACCATGATATCAGAGAGGCTTTATGATGTTACAAAAACGCACATTGTTCCCAGATTCCTATAATCAATATCTTTTTGAGGCAAGGGAATAGTCCCAGAGGATGAAGAACTGTGGCCTCTGGGCTTGGATCCAAATATAATTGCAGACGCATACAGTAGCTGTAACATCATCATCTTTGGAAGCTCTAAGTTTGGTCCAAACAGGCAATCTAACCTTCTGACCCTGGGCCAAACTTCCAGATCTGTTTCTAAATCTGTTCTTAAAGTTAATGATTTGCAACAGCAGAAAAGTTTCAGGGATAATGGACTGTTCTCTCTCTGTCTTTTAAGAGGATGAAATGATGTTTTATTCTCTCTTATTAGGGAAGCTAGATACACAGTTCTGAAAATAGCACATTTCTGCTAATGGCATCAAGACTGGTCTCTTTTCTTAAAATGTGATATTTTCTTAGGCAGAGATTCAGAACCAGGCATTGGTTTTCAGCAGCCTCTTCCCTTTGATCATTATAATTGAATAATTATTATATACACTTGAATGTTCTATTTATGCTAATGCATTGGTTATAGAGAATGACACAACAGTATTCAGATTATACTGGCTATATTAAGAATGGAAAAAAGGCTACATTGAGGTAATTTTGTTTCATTATTTTTGTAATTATTTCCTCTTCATTAATGCTCCTTGAGATTCAAAGCTAGTGTTTATTGAGCAAAATTACTCTTTTTTAGGCTAGATCATAGTTCACAAAACCCTCAAGACTCAGAAACATTTATATCAACCCTCCCTGTGTTTATCACTTATGATTAGTTTCATCTTGGTAAAAGAGAACCAGACTAAGTAAGTTGGACGTTTATTTGTCTCCGGCATGGAAGCGTGGAGACAGGCATGCAGGCTAAGGCTGGGAAGGGGCCTCTGCTCTACAGTGGTGAACAGTCCCGGCCTGATGATCCACTTTTTGCAACTTTTATATCTAGTGTCAACCGTGAGCTAAGACACCATACCAGCTCCAGTCCTCAGGTCTAGCGTCGAGTCTACAGGAAGGAAAAGGGACAGGGGGCAAATGGTACCCACCACCTGGTTGTTAGGGATGCTCTTGGGGTGTCACACATTTTGTTAGATCTCATCAACCAGAACTTAGGCGGTCAGCTCCATATAACTGACTGCAAAGGTGCCTGAGGAACTTAGTGTTTTGTTTCTGTTCTCCCCAGGCAGTCATGAGCTCAGCTTAAAAATTGTGGGTTCCTTTACTCTAGACAGGGAAGACAGTGGGTGGGTGGTCTGCCGGCATTCGCAGGATCACTGTCCCCCCACCCTTGAATGAACCAGAGGGACATGGACTGTGATTTTGTTGAACAATCTAAATTATTCTGATAGAGGGTCATTCTTATTTTGTCCCAGCTAGTAACCGAATGAACACTTTACCTTGACCCTCTGGAGATAGTTTCATCCTTTCAGTCGTATTTTTTATGGAGCCCATTTGTATTATTCAAGATTTAAAGCTCTGGATAAAACTCAAATGTTCTTTGAGAATATTAATAGATTAACAAGCATGATGTAGAACAAAGAACACAGATGTTATAATCTGTGTTGCCACTTATTAAGTGTGTCAATGTAGAATTGAATGTCAGTATCCTTCATTTCCTCATCCATTGAGTATTTATGCCTTACATATTTTTCATGTAGGTGGGTAGTAAATTACATAATGTTTACAAACTGCAAAGTTGAGGATTAAAAATGATCCCTTCTGTGCCGATCCCTTGTGGTCACATGCATACCTGCTGGCCCAAGCAGGTGTAACTGATGATGGTTAAGTTTTGATAAAGGAGGGTCAGAATTATTCTGGGAAAGAAAGGATATTTTCTGAAAGAGCTAGATGAGCTGCTGTGATAGAAGGTCCTAAGCAACATTAGGAAGGATCAGATGACCAACTGCATCCAGGAGCATGTTTATTTCGATATAGTAGTTTTGTTATAGTGGTTTTAATCTAGTCATCCAAGCATGGGATCATTTTGACGTAATCTGAAACATCAACCACTAAATTTAAAAAATTTAAAAAAATTATTTATGCACGTAAGAGCAGGGGTCTAGACCAGAGGTGGAGGGTGAGAGGGTTCACCAGAGACAGAGTGGGTAGCAGAACAGGCAGATGGACTGAAATACACTGCTGAGGGGAGCAGCGGGAGGGTGAAGCAGGAGAGGTCTGCTGCACCATGTGGGTCCCCTCTCTGGCCAGGGATCCAACTCTTGCTGCTGTGCTGTGACTGCTTCACAGTGTGGTGCTTAACTCGCTGTGCCACCAGGGAGGACCTAAACTTTAAATTTTTAATGATTGTCAATGATTAGACGTTAGTATCATCTGGAGTGAACCTCAGGATATGTCTAAACAATTTATCAGTGCCGGAGTGCGCATGAGACTGAGAGATGGTTAAAGAATTTGACTCTTGTACCTATATTTTTTCTACAAAAAAGAAAAGTAGACTCTTCACTTTCACACTGAATGTTTTGGAGCATCAAAGCCGTCTCATCTCATCTAGTGCATCACGTCAAGGTGCCCTGCTGAAAATGCATGTAGCTATGATGATACCCTGCTTAAAATGTGGGTTGTTCTGAGTAAGTCCAGTGTGTAACTTGCCTTGGAAAAAGACAGGCATTTAGGAGACATGTATTGCTTTAGAACTTCAGGAAATCATTTGGGGAATTAGAGAGGAAATTAAGGGCCAGAGGACCTCATCAGAGGAGTGCAGGGTGATCGACAAGCTGCTTGTTCTGGCCTGTGTCACTGTGCTTGTGGGTTCTGTTCCTGTGCTTTTGAATTTGTGTAACTGCACATACTATGATCTAGGGTTTGGTTGGCCCCCATAAAGGACCGTGCTGAAAGACTGCTCCTTTCTCCCTGTTTTACTGCTGCCATCTCCATGTTGTATGTGAGTGCAGTGAAGCAATAATGCACTAACGATGCCTTTCAAAACCGTGTAAATCCTTGCTTTGATACACAAGAAGGCAAGATAAATGGTCCGGAAGGCGAAGCCTTCAGGATCCCAAAAGAAAATCACCCTGACGTATGTCATAATCGGCACATAAAGAAATTCTTCTCAGAAGAAGAGTATTTTTCTAGACTTCATATCATGTGTTGCTGTTTTTAAAAGCCTTCTGTGTGGAAATACCTACAAATTTAAGAAGAAAATAAAAAATAATAATGTGGCGAGGTAGCATTTCTTTGGTATACGGCAGTGGTCATACTTTTTGTGTTAACCTTGCTGTCTCCACTAGGGATTTAAGGACTCAAGCAAGGGAGCCACCATAAGAAGACATTCGGTATATATTTTCAGGTGCTACAACTGAAAAAAAAAAAAAAAAAAAAAACCCAGAAAAATGAAGATTTTTGTAAAGTAAGGTATTAAACTGTCATTTCCTACCTATGTGTGTTATAACAGTTTTGGGTAAGATATAGAAATTTCATGTTGTGTATCATAATTGCAAGGTGTAAAATAAAACATTATGGTAACAAAAAATCATGCAATTTTTATGTGAAGAACTAAAAATGACCTCTTGTCTACTATAAATTGGGGTGTAGCTCTCATGTGAAGTAAATGTTAGGCCAGGAAATAAAACATGAATAATATATGACCACAATTTTCTAAGTTTTAAATTGTATATGGAAGTTGACTTTCAATCCACAATGTGGATTCAGTACCGAACCCTGAAACTTAACAACATTAATTAGTTGAATTTGTATTTGAATTCAAAATATATACTTTTCTCCCAAAAGAAATACAACTTTTTCCTCTTTTTTTCCTTCCTGTTTTAACCAGCCACGAAAGCAGTTTGAACTGGACCTGCATTCAAATATATTCAAAATCCATAGATATAAAACACCAAAAATACATCCTGTATCAAACAAAATATCCATCCAACAGGGTCAAACCGTCAAAGTATTCTCTTGAGCAGACACAAGCATAGTGCTTGGCCTCCACCTCCCTTTTACACTTAAAAAAACGCAGAAGCTTTCTCTTTTGTGTTCATTGGCCTCTGGTGTTCACTGGTCACGTGGCAAGTTTTGCATTGTAAATATTTGCTTAATACATGACAGACTTCTCACTTCACTAATACTTGATTTCATCCTGGGCCTTCCTTTAGGTTTTTAATTGAAAGTTTCATGGAGTAAACATGCTAGATGCTCGATTCTTGATGCATTAATTCATGGAGGGCAGAGCTTGCACGTGCCCTGGGATGCTGTGCTTATTGATTGATAGCTGAGATTTAGACTTAGACAGGTGTTCTCACGGAGCGCGCATGGAGGCAGATTGTTTCAGAGGAAGAGAAAATTCTGGAATTTGGGGATGTGCCTCTCTTTATAAATGTTCACATGTGTCAAAGAAATTGAGAAATTTGGACTTATTTTTTAAACATGATCAATGTTCTATTTCATTTAGATGGATGAGCCAGCT
The DNA here is from genome assembly GCA_019455555.1 of Galemys pyrenaicus. Classification (NCBI taxonomy): domain Eukaryota; kingdom Metazoa; phylum Chordata; class Mammalia; order Eulipotyphla; family Talpidae; genus Galemys; species Galemys pyrenaicus. Next base: position 1,258,689 of record JAGFMF010011781.1, on the reverse strand, counting down.
ACTGGCTCTGATCAGTCACCAAGATAACTTGCACTAGGAAACAATCACTAAGGAATTAATGGGGCTGGGTGAACAATAAGGGAGAGATGCTTGCATCTCTTCCAATCCACTTTGCAAGCATAGGAACTTCATCAGAGCCTGCCCTGGTTTTACATGGGGTGTTAACACCTTCACTCTCCCCACACCACTCTCCTTTATTTACAGGCTACTCAGTGCTGACATCCATGCACCTCAGGGTTTGGTATTTGGCGCTACACTATTTTTGTTTTATCTTCCCCTCAAATGCATTGAACTGAATCATAAAATACCACTGCTCAGACACAGGCGCACATGAGAAAGGAAGGCACAGACCCAACGCTGAGAGGCAGAAGTCAGGTTTGCCTCTTCTGGAGCTGGAAGGGGAAGCGTGCACTTTCCCCTACATTGTGTGTGTGTGTGTGTGTAACCTGAAGTACTCTTGGGGTAAAGGCTGTCAACAGTTTCTAAAATTCCCGAATGAAAGGCCCCTAATAAATCTTCCGAGTTTTTGTTTTCACTTTAGTGTGTGCTTGGTGGGGCGCTCCCTCGTGCTCTGTGCCCATGATCAAGGACAAAGCCAAGATGGCCGCGCTCTTTCCCCCGGTAGTCCCATTAGAGTCAATGCTGGGCTGATGGGGCCCTGGGGCTTATCCTAGAAGTAAGCACTGACGGTTTTTATTAGAGAGAAATCTATTTATTGCTGTCTTCATGTTTCCCTAGGGAGAGGGTCCCCTTTCCTACCAGTAGAATGGGAATGCTGTTACAGGGACCTTCGTACCTCTCTCTGAACCTCCTCTGTTAGCCCTTCACCCAGGAAAACGAGTGGCTTATTGTATTTGATGGGTGAGACTAATGGTGATAGTCTAACCTGTTTATATACGTGTGCGTAACTTGGCATTATGATATATACCTTTTTGGCATGTATCATTATAAATCAATCTCTGTATAGAGTGCATTAAGTTCACCACTGTAAACGTCAATTCTGTCCTTCACCCCACAGTTGACTTCTTTTGTCTGAGTGCCTACCACTCTTCCTTTCGTTTCATTCTGATAACCCACAAATTTGAGCTTCCAGCTTAAAAGCTTATTATTTAAGTTTAGTTCATTATTTCATTTGTGGACCACATAGGAGGGAAATCATAGTGTTTTTTTCTCTCCATATGACTTATTTCATTAAGCATGTACCCTTAGTTCATCCATGTTGTTGCAAGTGACAGGATTTCATCTTTTCAAAAAATAGCTGAGTAGTGCCCTGTTGTGCATATATACCACATCTTTATTCACTCACCAGTACCTGGGCACTTAGGTTGTTTCCAGCCCTTGGCTATTATAAATAGTGCAGTATACATTGGTGCTATATATCTGTCTGTGTTAGTGTTTTGGTATTTTTGGTAAATACTCAGAATTGGGATAATGGGGTCATATGGAATGTCTATCTTTCTTTTCTTTTCTTCTTTATTTAAAAGATTTTATTTATGCACACAAGAGCCGTGGTACAGGCCAGAATGCAGAAAGTGAGAGGATTCACCAGAGACAGAGCGGGGAACAGAACAGGCAGACTGACTGAAACACTGCTGGGGGGTGCAGTGGGCCAGGCAGGAGAGATCTGCTGTTCCATGTGGGTCCTCTCCCTGGCTGGGGATCAAACTCATGCTGCAGTGGCTGTGGAAGCCCCACAGTGTGGCTTTCCACCCCTTGCACCATCAGGGAGGCCCTCTTTATTTTCTTGAGCAGTCTCCATACAGCATTCCATAATGGCTTTACCAGTTTATCTCCCCACAGCAGTGTACACAGTTTCACTTGCAAGACTAACTTCTGCACCCCATGACCTGGATGAGGAGACTAACATACTGAAATACACAGCTTGTTCAACATGCTCTTGAAGTCTCTATTTTGCCTTTTAGGCTTGTGAATGGACTTCTCCCTTCATCTCAGGCTTCCATTTATGAGGTTGACACTTTGATCTCCATCTTGTCATTAGTCTTTTGTGCTGATGCCATTACTACTGATAAGGGGGCAGAGGAGAGTGAGTCTTCCAGGACACGCACTTCCTAGATGCTGCCTGGTGGCTGCCTTGGGCTCACCACTGTTGAGATCTTCACGGCCAGGACCTCCCTGCAGACGCTCCTTAGCATGCTAGTCACCAGGGTATTTTTTGAAAATATGGATTCTTCATACCAACTCCAAAGCTGATCTATCAGTGCTTTGTGGGGGAAAGCTACAGGAATCTGTATTTTTGAACAAATTCTGTGGGTAACTGTGATGACCAGTCAAATATAAGAAGCATCATTTTAGACTTTTTTTCTCAGTATCCTTTCCCATAATTAAAACTTACCTTTTCCTCATTGTTTCAGATGGCTATTTAGGAAATAATCAATGATGAGCTCACAAAAAGGCATTTGTATGTGTTAATAAGAGTCTTTGAGAGACAGTGCCAGAATTAAAGGAGGATTTCCAGGCTTGGCGTTCAGGGGCAGTGATGATGAAGAGCCCTTTATACACTGTTTAAATCACACTGCTCAGACCACAGACTCCTCATGTAGGCCCTTAGAGTGTATTTCTGCCCATGATTTTGAACTTGGAATGAGAGGTGATAAAATGTAAATTCAAACACTTTTGGGAATGAGCAGTTCCTTCTCCTGAAGAGATTGGCATGGAGTAGAAGATACAGGTGACAGGCCAGGGCTGGTGACACTCATAAATTATCAGATTCTAAAATTCACATTCCAACAGGATTATTTTAAAGTGGCTTAGCTCTCTTTGGGTGCATAATGTCTTCTTTCATTTTAAGTATTCATGTTGATAAAAATGATTCCTCATGTAAATTCATTTATTGTAATGCAGTCCTTCCTAACTCCCTTGATATAGAGTTACAGAATGTTACTTTTCTTTTTCCTCTTGAGAAAGGTGCTAAAAATGCAATACTGTCTTATGGTATATGAATTCATCCAACATTCTTGCAAAAAAAAAATTCTGCTTTTTAGAAGCTCTGCCCTTCTATAACTTGTCTTTCACCTGCTTAACAAATTATTGTCTACTTCTGATTGAGGTATGCATAATTGGATTCCAGCAGAGTTCTCCAGGTGACAATTTAGTGCCTTCCCATTTCTGGGAGTTGTCTGCCCTTGACTACTTTGAAAGTTTTCAGCTATTTTATTCTTCCTGTGGGATGAGTGGATTTTTAGAGTGACCATCCTAGTGAGCTTCATGTTCCTGCCAACCCAGAAGTATGGTGCCAAGGGATGACTGATGTGAGTTGGTTACTAAACTTCCTGACACTGGCCTCTTATCTATAGAGGACTATTATTTATCTCCCTCTGGCAGTTACAAGCTAAAAATAACAATGATATGCCAATTAGTGTTACTATTGTGAATATTAAGCTTATGGATTGAGAAGGTTAACTAAATATCTGCTGGGCATTGAAAGAAAGTAGCAAGAGGAGTTCTTCATGCTTTGCCTTGTGCAGATGTGAAAACTGATGGACCTAACCAGCAGGGTAAGTGCTTCTGTACCTGTTGCACTGTTGAGGACTTTCAGTGCTCTCCTTAGTAGAAGATTTATGCCTGGCAAATGGAACTGCTCAGTGTCAGGGCCATCTTACTAGTGGGATGTCTGCAGAGGGAAGTCTAACTCAGTTGGTGCTATGGGAAAGAGAAGTGAGTGAGTGTGAGATTCCTGGCCATTTGTGTTATTGCAGCTCTTGTCTTGGTGCCCAGGGTTCCTGCTGGTCAAGCTAAAGTGTTGAGTCAGGCAGGGGGCCTCTGACCAGAGCAAAATTCCTGAGGAACATACTGGGAAACCAATATCTGATGAAAACTGCAGGCAGACATTACGGCCAGATTAGCAAGATCAGGTAGAATACCTTACTTGTAAAGATCAGCAGTAAATTAGGTAAGAATAGGGAATAGAGATAGTATGCTTTGATTAGTAAGAATTATGGAGCCTCCCAAGTAACAGACACTGGTCACTCCACTCTAGCTTGTACCAGATGATGACGCATCCCTGATAATGCATATACACATGTACATTCTCTCCATCCTTGCCCACCTTCTCTGAACTTTGTTCTAATTAATTATGAGGCTGCTCATATGAAAATAACTTCTGTTTGGTATCAAAAGAAAAGATTATATTTTATGGACCTGGAGAAAATTTGCTCAGTATTCTTCTATTCATTTATTTATTTGCTGGTAAATATATGCAATACTCTTTGGAGCTAACTTAGTAACTTAGTTTCTCTTTTTAACTGATGTGTGAAATGTATTTTTTTTTTCATTTTTCTTTTGATTGCTGAATAGTATTCCATCCTGTATATGTACCACAACTTCCTGATCCACTCATCTGTTTTTGGGCATTTAGGTGGTTTCCAGGTCTTACCTATTGTAAAGAGTGCTGCTATAAACATAGGGGTGCAGGTATTCTT
>JAGFMF010011781.1:1230399-1253917 GCA_019455555.1 Galemys pyrenaicus | reverse complement strand
AAAGGAATAAGAACAACAACAACAATAATAATAACAATAAAGACACAAAAACCAAAAATGAAAAGACAAGGATAAATTGGGGACACTTGGTGGGGAGGGGGGAGGAGGAGGGAAGATGGGAGCACGAGGGACTGAGGTGATGGTGCACTGGTGAGATGGTGAAGGGGAATACATGGGGATTACAATTGATGGCAAGTATATATAAATTAAAGGGAAAAAAATAAAAATCACACTTGGCATAAAAAAAATAAAAATAAAAAAACAAAACAAAAAAAAGTGTTTAGCTTTCTAGGGTGTTGTTATTAGCCCCAACAAATCAATGATGTTCAGCCACCAGATGCCAGCATCCTGAGGGCTAGTCCAAAGAACTGGAAAGTTTGAGAGAAAGTGCAGGATGGCCAGATGCTCACCCTCTTTGAGAAATGTTCCTTGGTCCTTTGGTCCAGTTGGTAGACATGTGAGTATAGTTGCTTGGTATGCAACTGAACTGGCAGATAAATAGAATGGCGTCCTGGAAGTTACAGGCTTTCAGCTGGATGATCCATTTACAAGTATTTCTCTTAGTTCTTGAGAACTCTATGCTTTCTCCAATGCACTCTAGAAAGGGAATCTCCTAGGATGGGCCTCTACACTTTGCTACTTGGATTTTTCCAATGCAACTTTATTCAGGAATTTTATACACGTATGAACATCACATTTGAATGCTTTTTGACTACTCTCAGAAGGAATTTTTAAATAAACAATTTTGATTTAAATGTAAAAATATACCTCTGTGTGTGTGTGTATTTTTTTTTTTTTTTTTTTTACCTTGAGCAGAGATATCTATAGTGACGCTTTTAAATCATGATCATTTTTAAGGGTGATTTTAGTCAAAGTTGTTGATTTCTTGAACTGACAACTTACCAATTTCTGAAGAAAAAATTATGTTCCCAACCACTTACACTTGGCCAAGAAATGCTATTTTAATTAATAACATACTTTTCCATTCTTGAGTCTTTTATTTGTAGCAATGTTTGTGAACCTTAGAGCACATAGAACAATGCTCGGGTGAATTTTCTACTTATTCTTAACCTCAGATACTACATCCAAGTGCTTGAATAGTCTTTGCATTGCTGTATGTCTAGCCACTTAGTGTTTTGTAAATTCTTCCTTATAGACCGTGTGAAAGATGCCTATACGTTGTTTCTTTCTTTTAGTAGCTTCACCTAAACAGGAGGGAAGGAAACAGGACACTGAATTTTAAAATATTAGTTTTATACTGTATAAAAGGTACGAGATGGGATGGGGAACCATAGAGGCTATAAACAGTCAGTTTGTACATATACCTGAGCATGTAAAGTTCTGAGAATTGAACATGTTTATATCCATTGAACATTATAAGAAACTCAATATAACTCCTCCCCCTTAGAACTAAATTTTACTAAAATTTATTCCATGGTCTGCACCTTAACTTCATAAAACATAGCTATATAGAAGTTTCACAACATATTCCCCGAAGCAGAAATTATAAGGTTGGAATCATAATTTAAAATGCATTGACATTTGAATAAGACAGTTTCTGCCAAACCATCTAAATCAAAACAAAAACATTGGAACATCATACGACTTAGATAAATTAAGATGAAATTTGTGAAATTGCCTACCTTGAAAGAAGGATAAGAGCACTGTATATAACAAATTATGAAATGAAGTCAAAGTATTATTTAGAAAAATTTTTAGTTTTTAATTTCTTAGAAAATAAGAAAGAGTAAGTCACCAAACAAGATTTAAATGCAAGAAGAAAACAGGGTAACAGAGTAAATCAAAGAAGTGGGAAAATATTGATATAGATATAAGCTGAAAGAAATCAGATAAATGCATGCAGAAATTAACAAAAGTAGAAAATAAGGAATGTGCTTATTTAAAATAAAGACATTTTCTTAGAAATAAATAAAATTGCCAAAACTTCACCAATATGATCAAATCAAAGAGCAAAAAATGGTAAATAGGATTAAGAGCAAAAAGGGGATTACTCTGTAGATAAAGAAGACATTAAAGGTTATAGAAGTGATTCCACCCTTGGGAGGACATTATGAGGATCTATATGAACCCATTCCTCAGAAAAATAAGTAAAGAGAGTGAAACTAGTTATCAACAATTAAAAGTCGCTGAAAAAAAAAAATGGGGCATCCCTGATGGCACAAAGGGTTAAAGTCTTTGCACTGTGAAGCTGTTGGTAGCCACTGCAGCTCATGTTCAATCCTCAGCTAGGGAGGTGACCCACGTGGTGCAGCAGACCTCTCCTGTCTTGCCCACTGCTCCCCTCAGCAGTGTAGTTTAGCCCATCTGCCTGTTCCACTCCCCACTCTGTATCTTAGTGACTTCTCTTGTTCCCCTTGTCCCCTGCACCTCTGGCCTACATTCCAGCTCTTGCATGCATAAATAAATGAATCTTAAAAGTCTGAAAATTTCTGCAGTTAAGAAACAAATGAAGAAACAGTTTATTCAAGTAAACCTGCTAAAATTTATAAGCACAGTGAGAATCTGTGGCATGTGACTAGGCATGGCTCGTCCCCTCATTCACTCTGTCCCGGCTCAGCGTGACTAAAGTTCTATTCAGGTGGGATAGCCAAGAAGATGGGGCATCCTCTCCTCTTGGCTCTCAATAAAAGTTACCTAACTCACTGAGAAGAACAGATAATAACCATTTCTCATTTGCTCCAACCAACTCTAATTTGAAGAAGTTAAATTCTTGGCAAGGGGCTCCTTTCGTCCATCTAGTTCCCAACCACAGGATAGAGGATCTACCTAAGGTGTGAAGAAATGATAACATGGTAATACAAACACACAGGAACAAACAGAATGAGAGATGGTAAATATAATGAGGGAAAAGGTAAATATAACAAACTCAATAAATACATAACACACTCTACTTTCTCTTTTCAGCTTCTTTACCAGACATAAAATCATATAAAGGAAGAATTATAACAATACATAGATGGGTGTGTAATGCATACAGAAGCAATATGTATAGTAATAATGGAACAAAAAGCTATGAGGGAATAGAGCTATAAAGGAGTAACATTTCTACATCTCACTGGAATTAAGTCAGCATAAATCTGGAACAGACTCAGTAAGGGAAAATATATGCTATAAAACTCAGAGCAACCACTAAGAAAATGACTTGAAAAAAACCATTCAAAGAATTAAAATGTTTCCTGTAAGCTATTCACTTAATGAAAAAGGACAGAGTAAAGGATAAGTGAAAGGAACAACAACAAAAAACCTTGAGACATACAGAAAATACAAGTAAAATGGCAGCTATAAATCCGATATTATCAACAACAATATTAAATGTGTATGGATTAAACAGTAGGAGCACAATGCAGACATTGTCAGCCTGGATAAATAAACATGGTCCAACTACATGCTGTCTACAGCAGAAATATCATAGATTCAAAGACAGATTGAAAGCAAAAGGATTAAAGTTATATCCTGTGAGCAGCAACCATTAGGCAGCAGGAGTGATTATATTAATATCAGCCAAAGTAGACTTTAAAAACTCATAGTAGGATAAAGAGAGACATTTTATGACAAAAGATTCCACTTATTAGGGAGTACACATATATGTACACCTAGTAAGAGAACCTCAAAATATGTAGAGTAAAAGCTGATTGAACTGAGAGAAGAAATTTAGAGAATTTAACAAATAGTCAGAAAATTCAATACCTTAATTCAATGGTGAATAGAAAAGTTAGGCAGCAGATCAACAGTGAAATAGACTGGTAACACTATACAGGATAGACCTAAAAACAGGTACAGAACTTTCCACCAAACAATGTTAGAGTGTACTTTCTTTCCAAGCACTCGTGAAACATTCATCCACAGAGGGCCACACTATGTGGGTGGAGCTTCTACAGCCACTGTGCAAGTTCTATCCCCAGCCAGAAAGGGCCCCACATGCACAGCAGACCTCTCCTGCCTCGCCCGCTGCTCCCCTCTGCAGTGTATTTCAGTACATCTGCCTGTTCTGTTCCCCACTCTATCTCTGGTGAATCCTCTCACCTTCCACACCTCTGACCTGTACCCCCGCTCTGGTATGCATAAATAAATAAATCTTTAAAAAATAAAAACCAACAAAAGAGGACTACTATCACATTTATAGGAATACAAAGAATTTAAAAAAATTTAATTGTATTTGACATCGTTTGTATTCCCCAGGGAGTTCCCATCACCATTTCACCCATGCACCATCATCTCAGTCCCTAGTGCTCTTTCTGCCCTCATCCCCATCTTTGCCCTACCCCCACCCTATGGTCCCTTTGGTTTATCTTTGACCTTTTGGTCTTGTTGAGTTTTTTTTTTTCTTTTTGTTTGTTTATTTTTGGTTGTAATTGCCCATTTCCTTGAGCTTACTCTTCTTCTTCATTTTTTGTTGTAGTTGTTGCTTTTTCATATTCCTCCTAATAGTGAAGTCATCTGATATTTTTCTTTTGCACTCTTACTTGTTTCACTTAGTATAATTCCTTCTAGCTCCATCCATGTATCTCTAAATGTCCCTAGTTTCTCATTTTTTATTGCTGAATAATATTCCATTCTGTAAATGTACCACATCTTCTTGATCCAGTCATCTACTTTTGGGCATTTGGGTTGTTTCCAGGTCTTACCAATTACAAATAGTGCTCCAATAAACATCGGGGTACAGGTGCTCTTTTGGATCAGTGTTTTTGTGTCCTTTGGGTAGATCCCTAGGAGCGGGATTGCCAGATCATATGGTAGTCCATTTCTAATAGACTGAGGAAACTTCATACAGCCTTCCATAGTGGTTGAATTAATTTGCATTCCCACCAGCAGTGTACCAGGGTTCCTTTTTCTCCACATCCTCGCCAGCATTTGACATTGTTGGTTTTTTCAATGTGTGCCATTCTTACTGGTGTGAGGTGGTACCTCATTGTGGTCTTGATTTGCTTTTCCCTGATTATGAGGGATGCTGAGCATTTTCTCATGTGCCTGTTGGCCATGTGTATGCCCTCTTTGGAGAAGTGTCTTTTAAGTTCTTCTGCCCATTTTTTGATTGGGTTTTTTACTTTATTTTTCTTGAGTCTTATGAGGTTTTTGTATATCTTTGTGATCAGACCCTGTCTCTTATGTGGAGTGCAAAGATTTTTTTCCCAGTTAGTGGGGTGTCTCTTTGTTTTATTTAATATTTCTTTTGCTGTACAGAAGCTTTTTATCTTGATGTAGTCCCATCTGTTTATCTTCTCTCTCATTTTTATTGCTTTGGGGGATGCAACTTCGAAAGCACTATTGAGATGTATGTCTTTCAGTGTTTTACCTATGTTTTCCTCTATATATTTTATGGTTTCAGGTCTTACATTTAGGTCTTTTATCCATTTTGAGTTGATTTTCATACATGGTAGTGGTCCAGTTTCATTTTTTTTGCACATGGTGGACCAGTTTTGCCAGCACCATTTATTGAATAAGCTGTCTTTGTCCCATTGCAAATTCTTTGCTCCTTTGTCCAAGATCAGTTGTCCATAGTTGTGTGGTTTTATTTCTGTGCTTTCTATATGGTTCCATTGGTCTGTGTGTCTGTCTATGTTCCAGTACCATGCTGTTTTAATTACTATTGCTTTGAAATACAAAGAATTTTAAGGGAATTGTGAGGTATGTACTAATGATTAGATAACAGATTGAAATGGATAAATTCCTAGAAAGAAACAAAATGGCAAGAAGAAATAGAAAGTCTGAATCTAGAAAGATTGCTATAGTAATAAAAAGAAACTTCCATAAAGAAAAGCCTGGGGCCAGAATACATGAGTGCTGCCAAATAGTTAAAGAGTTAATACCAATTCTTCACAGACTTTTAAAAAGTACAGGAGGGACACTTTCTAGGTCATTTTATGAGGCTACTATTGTATTGCCTTGATTAAAAAAAAATCACCAAAATGTAGAAGAAAATAAAACCCTGTAGATACAATGTATGTATGAATATAGATGAAAAATCCTCAACAAAATTGTGGGGAAAGAAGAATATTAATCAAAAATTCTACATCAAGTAAAACTATCTTTCAAAATGAACAAGAAATTAAGACAATTTGATATAAAAATTTAGAGAATTTACCAATAGCAGCTCAGCCTTAAAAAATACTAAAAGAATTCCTTCAGGCTGAGGCTAAAAAACAAAACCAAAACAAAAGCATGAGATGGTAATTTGAATCAACCTGAGGAAATAAAAAGTGTAACTGGTACAATTCACAATTGGGTTCAGATCCCAAGTCAATCATTATTGATAATGTGATTTGCACAAATGAATTAATCGCTCTGATCTTTTCATAGACAAAATGGGCTTAATCACACATGCAAATGTGAAGCATGACATATGAAAAGCTCCTAGCAAAATGATTGGCACATAGCAGATGTCCAGTAACAAGCAGGAATATCTTGCATTTTTAAATTTTTCTCATTGCATTAGTTACGGTATTTTTCTTAGAGATCTTGTGCTTCCTCTCCTTCATGCAGGGCAGGAAATCTTCCCAGCCCTTGGGTATGTGATGTTAAATTTATTTTTGATCATGGGGATACTCTGAGGACCGTATTTCATTCCGTACTATATCATCCTCCTTTGTCCTCTGCATGAGATGGGCATTCTCTATAGCAGGACCCTCTTGACAGTCTCAGCCAGAGGCCAAGAAGCTGCAGTTGCTGTTTGTTCTGAGGATACCAGGTGGCAGCTGTAGCTGGTCTCTTGCTGTTTCCTACTTAGTCACAGCTGGCCTCAGGCCACTGGGGAGAGGGAACTGGCTGGAGTTGCTAGCACAACCAGGTCAGTTCCTTGTCTGTCCTCCACCCGTCCTTCATCCTCTGCTTGCTTTAGTCTTTTTGCACACCATCAGTTCCACATAGCAGTGCTGATATTTTGAATGTAAAAACACACCTGTAAGTTTTTGGAGATCCTGGGAATTTTGCTTCCATGATCCCAAAGAAGGAAAGTGTACCCATTTGGAAGAATTGCTCCCTTAAATTGGGTTCTATTAATCTATACCCTGCTGTTTCTCTGATGATAAACTTTCATAAAGATTTTATGTCTGCAGAATCACACATGGCAGTGAACTACTTAATTCCAATCTCTCTGGAGTTAAAGTTATCCAGGATTTGGGGACAAATTCCTCTTACTGAAAAGGGATTGTAAATTAGACCAGCAGAAACAGGTGGGACTTGGGTTGATGATCCCTCAACTACTCCAGGACCCATTAGAAAACATGTTTGTAGTAGATGGAACTAGAAGGGATTATGCTCAGTGAAATAAGTCAGAAGGAAAAAGAAAAATATTAGATGGTCTCACTTATAAGAAGAATATAGGGAAACCGAACAAAGGGTCAAAAAAAGAGAGGTAAAACTTGCAGACAAACTATGGGGAGGGAAAATCACAAGGGACTATGGTGACTGTTCACTGGTGATGTGGTGGTGGGAGATTTAAGGGGACTATCTATGAGTGGAGAAATCAAATATTGCACAGAAAAGCATGTTTGTATGTAGACTCAGTGTGGAGAAAAGAAAATGGGTTTGGTATTTCCCTTTTTTTGCCATTGTCCTTCAATCTAAGCAAAATAAGACAATGAAATCCTTAGAAAAGCATGGTCATATAATACAGTTCATTCTGTTATTATTGGTTTTCAGAATTTTTTCTCCCAGATTACTGTGAGTTATTCAATGTCAGCAGTGTCCTTTCATCTATATCTTCAGAGAGTTAGCCACATAAAAACAAATCCTCTATTTTTTGCTGAATGGCATTCTAGTAAAAGCAGTGGTTTGCTATTCTAAAAGATAAGCTGAAAGAAAACCTTTTCATTTTAGTGAATATTGTAGGTGATCTGCAGGCTTTCTTGCTTTATTGAATCTAATCTGGTGAAAATAACCATAAAAGCACTCAACATTATTATTTTGGACCTCACTTCTTTATAGCCTGTCTTAGGAGGGGCTTGGGACAGGCAGGAGCTGGACTGACAAAGACAAACTTGAGTTTCTACTCTGCCATCCAGTGCCCAAGGCAACCATCAATATTTTAGTAGGACACTTTCTCCCATTGAGCTCAAAGTCTTTGCATTCTTCTGGAGGGGTTGCTCCAGGCAGGTACTTTCTACTGGTGGGAAATGGCAGTTGTAATGAAGTCTGTTTGTTAGTGCAGGTGGATTGGAGCACACATGTCCTCTAAGTCTGTCTTTTTGACTAACTGCGTAATATCCACTCACGTCTCTGACATTAAGTCCTTTACCGAGCAAACAGGGATCTCTCCAGATCTAAGCACAGTCAACAGGTTCTTCTGTTTAATGTGTACTTATCTTAATGTATTACTTTTGATTTAACTGAATAATTGCTCGGTTATTTTACTTTGCATAAGTTGAATTCAAAATCCTGGTTGTGAGGTAGACACATAGTTTATTTTCCTTTCCTCCAGCTTGCACCTATGAGGCAGATTCTGGCTAGGTAGGCAGGGTAGAGGCCCATAGAAAATGAAAGTGGCAAAAGAAAAATGGACTCAATAGGCCCTGTGTCTGGGAGCAGGACACCTGCCTGTCAGGAGACAGCTAAGAACTGCTTGATCAGTAGAGGAGCAGGAGGGAGGGGGTGAAGACCCAGTATTTTTGGCAGTGAGTGTTAATCTCTAGCAAACTTCTCATGTTTTTAGCTGCCTGCATGTTAGCCTTTAGCATTAGTCTTTAGCAAGTACCTCCCCACAGGTGTATTCCACAGAAGTCCGTTAGTGAGCTATATTTGGCATATGAACACCTGGAGATGAACACCTCAGGGATACAGTGCTTTGGGTGCCCCTTCCTGTTGACACCGCAGGGAGATTTTTTGCTCTCCCATCATGAAATAAACTCTAAAACTCACTCCTTGTGGTCCAAGTCCTGAGTTTTCATGGCACAAGACAAGGACTCATCTACACGGTGCAGCACCTAAACTCAAAAAATGCCAGATTTTCCTGTCTCCTAGGAGATAGCGCCTCTCTGGCTGAACAATCCTTCTCACCACCTGCCTATACCTAGAAGGTTCAGTTTCATCTTCCTCTGAGTCCTCTTACTGCGTAAGCGTTCATGACTCCCAGGCCTTCCTCCAAAAGTAGCTGGTAGGCCCGTGCTTAGCGGACATTTTAGAGGGAAAGAACTGTCAGTTTTTAATCTCTGTGTCTCTGGTAGTGTCGGGGATGTTATTTCACGTTCAGTTGGTTTCTGACTGATGTGGAGTCAAAGGACATGTGTGCACACAGATTCATAATTTACTACGTGGTGTTTTACACCTATGGTTTTCCTATTAAGTGCCCAACTGTCTCTGTAAGCAGTATTATTTTAGGAGAGGTCTCTGAAGCTCAGAGTAATTAGGTGACCGTTCTGACAATGCATAGCAAGTGAGAAGCAGAGCCGGGACTCAAACCTTATTCGTCTCACTAAATTTTCAGCACCGTCATAGCCCCTATCTCATAGTGTTCCTGGGTTGTGAGCCATTCTTTTAGATTAGAAAAGCCATTGCTTTTCGTTCTGCCCCCTCTTCTCATTATTATCATAGGTATGTATTCTGTACTGTCTGATCGCTGGATGTCACAAATTACTGTGAGATTAGTTTTTATTTAGTCCTGCTTTGCCAAAAACTGATTTGTCTAATGAGGTCATTAAAAAGAAGCTTAAAATATATTCAAAAGAGCTTAGAATTTTATGCTGTGAAGGCAGTATCTGAGCTGCCTGAGCACATATGAAAAACTATTAAAAGAGCTGATGTTCTTATTAAATCTTACCAAAAAATTTCCTTTAGTCATTGTCATTGAAAACATTTCATTATAATACTTGCCTGCCAAGAATTGCAGATGATCTAGTGGGACAGAATCTAATAATAAATTCTGGCACTTGAAGAGACATCCTGGTTCTGTGAAGGTCTCTTACCCCTTTTCTGAATGAGAATTTTCCTGGCAAAGGAGTGAGCTAGGTATTTTCCCTTGATCTCATGCCTATTCACTAATATTTATCAAATAACTCTTACCCAGAAGGTCCCAAAAACAATATTTCTAAAGTAAAGTAAATGGAAACTCTGGGCTGTACAACAGTTCCTATGATAACTGATGTGAGGGTTAGCTAATGTTTGGTTATGATACGATCTAATTTTGCTGGGTAAATACACCATCTGAAATCAAATTATTCTCACTCAGCAGGAGCTGAGACCAAAATAATCTGATGGCTAGTTATTGTAAAATCTTATGTTCTGTCAAAATATTACCCGCAGTAACTACAATTTTTTGATTTTTTTTCTCATTGGCGAAAGATAAAAATGTTCTTTCAAGTTTATAGTCAATGAATATGAATGCAACCAGGAAGACTTTAATGGATATCTGTGATGTAGAGGACAGACTAAAAACATGGGAATAGGGCACAGGTGAGAAATGCTTATTATACCTTCTAGCAGCTTAGACCTGAGTTAAGACAAATCAAGTCTAAGGTGTTAAGACAAATATGTTTTAAGGTAAGTTCTGTAAGAGATGTTAAACCTCAGGGATGAGAGAGAGAGGAGATTACAGCTAGATGGATTTAGGAAGGGCTGTAATGGGGAAGACAGAATTTGGAATGAATCTTAAATGTGGAGTTGGATTTTGAGTGATAAGAGATCAGCATGAGTAAGGTCATTAACTGGGCAATGGGGACAAACATGGTTTATTTGAATCTCAGCATAAAGAGAAGAAGACGGAAATAAAATTGGAAATGTAGATGGGGTCATTATATGCAGGAAGGTCATGATCAATGAGCAGTTTGAGTCTTTGTATAGACTGTGGAATCTTCCAGCCAAAACAACTGGAAGATTTTTAACTAAGGTACTCATGTCAGCTGTTGGAAGTGTGGGGGATTTCATAGACCCCAGTTAAAGAGCGACAATTACATGTGAATAAGTTTTAGAGTTCAAGCACTAAATGATAGCTTTCATGTCTGGTCAACAAAGTTTGATCACGTATGGATGTGCTCTATTAGCTCCTCTAGTGGGACAGAATCTAATAATAAATTCTGGCACTTGAAGAGACATCCTGGTTCTGTGAAGGTCTCTTACCCCTTTTCTGAGTGAGAATTTTCCTGGCAAAGGAGTGAGCTAGGTATTTTCCCTTGATCTCATGCCTATTCACTAATATTTATCAAATAACTCTTACCCAGAAGGTCCCCCTCGGTTTACTGTCCCCTTTCTGTTTTGGCCTCTGGGAGTTGGCATTTATGGCCTGGTGTTACAAGGTTTCCTTGCTCTTTGGTTTCTGGCTTGGCCTACAGGAGGCATAGATTGGAGCTCTGGGGCTGGAAGCTAGTGGACTTTGGCATTTTCCCCACATCCCCTACCCCCCAGCTTCTTCCATATGATGGCAGGGCTCAGGTTCCTTCACTGCAGGACTTACAGGGTTCTGGTAACGTCTTCCTCCCTGTCTTATAAGGTCCAGGTGTGCAGCCTAGGGGGTGGTTGACCTCCTTTGTTGGTTTCCTTAACCCTTCCCTTCAGGTTTAAATGTTACTCCTCAGCGTATTTGGACCATCTTGGCTACAAAATTTCACATTCTTGGGTGGGTCTTCATTAGCTGGCATTTCTCTCTCCTGACATTATGAACTACTGTCTGCCTTACTGAAATTGCAATCTATTCTAGAGGAGACCTTAAATTATTTGTCACATATTTTAGACAAATAAACAAACTGGCAGTTTTCCAGTTTTCCTCAAAATGAGAAATTACATTGAACTCATTTCGAAGTCAAATCAATGCAGAAGACAGTAGGGTCTCACTCCATTCAGCCTTTAAGCCAAGTTTCTATTAACACATCATTTTTTTTTTCTTAGCGAGGAATTGTTTACAACTAGGTTAGCAAAGTTTTGTTTTAACAGTCAATGCTGACCTGTGAAAATAGCTTTGTTGGCAAAAATCTTTTTTGAAACATAGTTTACCATAATCAGTTTTTACTGATTTACTACAAAGGAAATTGTACTGGAAAAATCTAGTTGAATTTGAGATGTGCAATGCAGGTCCATTTCATGGAAATCTCAGGTCTGACTGCCAGACCAACCAGGGACTGTTGGGGAGTGTTCATGTGGGTTCTTAGAAGAGATTGTCTTCATTGTTACCTCTGAGTTTTCAAACCATAGAACCTTTTCCATTTTTTTGTATTGTTTAACTTGTATCTAATCTTCATAGACAGAGCAGAATGTTTACATGTGAGATTTAAAATTGGGCTTTCCTGACTCTCTCCTCCTCTTCAATCTTGTACTTTATACTCTAACTGTACTTTATACTCCTCTCTCCTCTTTAAGTGGGAACTGAAATATTTATTCTTCTCCAAAGCCTTCTTTCCTCTGTCTGAGGACTGGGAATGTGTCTTATAGTCCTTGGGATACTCTATCCCTTAGAATGGAATAGGTCCTCGATTATAAATTCTGCACTAGTAAAGCATATCACAGTTATTTTTCTTTTGGCTAAAACCTATTTGAAGATGTAAACTCACATATGTATATTGTTTGCATATGTAAATTTTCATATGTAAACTGCTCATATTTATAAACAATGAATTACAAGTAAAACTTCATTTAAGAACTAGAAATATTTCTATTTGTATTTCTGTATGACATTTTCTTTCTTTCTTTTTTTTTTCTTAAAAGATTTTATTTATGTATACAAGAGCTGGGGTACAGGCCAGAGTCCAGGGAGGTGAGAGGATGCACCAGAGACAGAGCGGGGAACAGAACAGGCAGACTGACTGAAACACACTGCTGAGGGGAGCAGCGGGCACAGCAGGAGAGGTCTGCTGCACCATGTGGGTCCCTACCCTGGCCGGGGGCAGGGATCGAACTCGTGCTGCAGTGGCTGCAGTTTGCTTCATAGTGTGTTGCTTAACCCACTGCGCCACCAGGGAGGCCCTGTATGACATTTTCTTAGTTGGTTCTTGCTCACCCTTCAAACTCATATTGAGTGTGTTCCTGAACTTTGTGAGTCCTACTCCACCTGAGTCAGGGTTAAAGGTCACTCCTGATCATAATGGGACTATCTTGGCAACAAAATTTTCATATTCTTGGATTGTTCTTTATTAGCTGTCATTTCTCCTTCTTTATATTATGGGCTTATATTGAAGGTATGAACCATCTCATTTTAACCCAAACAGAATCTGCAAACAGAGCCTGGTATGTAACAAGTGCTTATTGGAAGCAACAATAAAAACAATGAAAAGAAAAGTCAGTATATGTGCATCTTTATTTAGGATTTGGGTTTCAGTGCACACAATAATAGTTTTGGGGGAACAAAAAAAACCCAAAAATATACTCCTGCACCCTCTGACCTGTGTCTACTCTCCCCAAAAGATTCTGATTTACCAAGACTTGGATAAAGCTCAAGAATGTAAATGTTTGAAGATATACACTAGTGGTTATGGCAGAAGGAAGGGATAAGAACTGTCGATTTGATTTCTCCTAGGAGCAGGAGGGATGCTGGTTAATTTTGCCTTTGAATTTGCAGAAAACTGCAGTGAACTTGAGGCTTCAGAGGCTTTGTCTCTGTGTGTTGTTATCAGTCTGTGTTTGAAGGTCTGGAAAGACTGTTAATCTTCTCAACGTGAAAGCAATCGTTTCATGAAAATTTGAGGGGTGAATGTATGGAAGACTTTGACTATAAACACATTGAAAGAAACTATGATAAATATTAAATAATTTTTGGCGAAAGCTTCAAAATTTTAAGAGATGTCTCAGGATAGCAGAAGTTGTCAAGTTATGATTTTTCACTTTTATTAGGAAAAGATTAAATTTCCCTTCTTAACTGAAAGATTTTAGTTAATTCTTGTCTTTGTGAAGAGTTTGCCCCTGCCTCCACATTACTTTTTAAATTTTCTGTTGGATCATTTCCAACAACAATGATGAAATAGATCACATTTTAAGAAAGCTGTAGCCTCAACCTTATTCTCCAGCTAATATTCTATGCTTTCATTTTTACCAAACTCTGTGATGACAGCTTGAAGAACTGCTCTGAAAAATATAATTAACATTGGATTCACAAACAAAAAGGCTGGACTTTTGATAGGACTCAAAGAGGGGAAGTTAATACAGTTTACCTAGGATAGCAAAATACAATTAGACACAAGTCAATGACCTTGTGGTGAGAGTGGGAGACAGATCTTGCCATGAATTGCAAAGCAAGAGAAAAAGGAGTTAAGGAAACCAGTAAACCCATGCTTTTTTCTAACATCTTAACTATGAATAGAAGGAAAGAGATAGAGACATACTTACCTAACCTGGATGAGATTTTGGACTATTGGGAGGAAGAGGATGAGGTCACTTAAAGTTGGTTGCACTTGACGGTATGAACTGAATTCCTGTCTTTAACTCATCAGATTGACTTACTGATTTTACTAGTTAGGAATTAGATGTACGATCACATACATCACAGATTCCCTTCTGTTATGAGAATAACAGATACCTACATTATGCACTCAATTTTAAATGGACTACCAGGATTTTGACTTGTTTAGCTGGCCATCTATAAAGGTTGAGGAAGGAACACTAAAATAGGTAACTCCAAATGTTTGATTCTACTTCCAAATTGACTACAGTATAAGAATTCCTACCAGTAGAGTCAGATCCATGAATGTGACCCTAGAATACTGAATTGCATTATCTTACCTTTGGAAGAGTCTCCTTTAGTCCAGTCTTTGATCCAGTTTAGAGTTCTAGTCCACATTCACCATAAAGTCTTAGCTTGAACTTATTCAAAGATGCTTGCCGATTCCTGTTCTATTTTTCTTCAGGAGGAAAACAAACCATGTGACTTAACCAGAGAAGCTTACTGTCACTTAACAAAGGGAGAATAGGAATGAAGGCGATAGATCTGAGAATATGGAAAGGTCTATTTGAGTGAAGTTTAAGAGTGAGGGTAGAGGATATTAAGGACATAACTTTAGTGGTTGATGCATCATTAAAATAACACAAAAACATATTTTGGTTTTATCTTTAATTAGCTTTTCTAGCATTGGCTATGAGTGATAGAGCTCTGTGTTTCAGTACCTAGCAAAATGCCTGGCATATAATAGGAGTTTAATACATATATTTGATAACTCATACTTCTCTATTGGAAGCATGCTAGTTAATATATATTCCTCAGTATAAAAAATATCCTAGATTTGATTGCTCGCTTTTCTACAGATTTGTCCCTATTGCCTCACTAGCTCTAGTACCTTTTTATGAAATGGGTATGCTGATAATAGGCACATGGAAATAAATATTATTACAGATAGACACTCATAGGTATCTCTGTTCATCTTTATTTCTCTAAAGAAACATAAAATCATACTTGAGGAGTAGTTACATGATAGACATGTCTTAAATCTTTCTCATATATGGACTCATTTAATCTTCACAATAAATCCATGTGTAAGTAATTTTACGCATGAGGAGACAGGCATGGATTAAACAATTTGCTGTTAATCCATAAGAAAGTTGGAATAAAGTAAATTCATACACAAAGAAATTGGCACAGAGAGGTTAAGTTGCTTGTTCAGGTAATAACTAGCAAGGTAGGATTTGAAGTCAGGCCAAAGTAGCTCTCTTAAGCATCATATTATCGCTCCAAGATAATGCATTTAAAGTGTGTGATACTGTTACTTGCACAATTTTTCTCTTTGCACTACTATTAATATCCTCTTAATCTCAGATAAAACAATTGTTATGATTCAGAGCATTCTCCAAAAATTGAGAGAAAAAATCTCTCTTAAACTGAGAGGTTGGGATAAAATAATCCCCATCCCAGAGGACACCCAAATAGTACCATGCTTTGGCAATAACATCTGCTTCTACAACATTTGTTTGAGTTTTATTAAACATTATTATATGACACACCCCCTAGGGAGTAATCAATTTCTTTGGGTGCTTGGTTTAGCATTTAGTGTAGTACACACACTTGACAGTTTACTTCCAAAGTGATTATCACACTTGTGTTAATCTATCAGCCAGCAAATGACCCCCAATGATTCATGGAGACTGAACAATGCAGTGCTAGATCAATATCATATTTCACTTTGTCAGCAAAGAATGTCTGGGGTAGCTGAGGAGGATGAGAGTGAAATGAGCTATTGGATTATTGAGCGGGTCCCCTCTGGAGTCATCCAGGGATTCATCAGATATTAACTAGAGCCGAATTTTTTGTTGACCGTAGACCCAGAAAGAGATAAAAAGTACTTTGTTTGATAGCTGATAAAGTATAACTTATGGGGCATGATGTAATTAATGAGAAGTTTTCCTGGTGATAAAGGTAGAAACCCCTTTTATGTTGTGGTTGTAATTGATTACATGTTTACAATCCCCTGTAACTTTCCAAACTTTTTCACATGTCTTACATTTCCACAAATATTCCCCTCCTTTGTGGATTCTCACTCCATAAATTTCCCAGGATTTTTGGAAGAAAATAGCACTCCTGAATAACTCCTCTCCTTATGTTGTCTGTGGCGCTAGTTAGGAAGGTCATTTATTTAACAGATATTCATGTATTGTTAGCTCTGTATCAGGTTCTACGGTAGACAGAGTTAAAGAAGGCACATTACTTTTCATCACAGAGATTACAGTCAAAATGAAGCTAGAGAAACAAAAGAAAGAAATAATATATTGGGGCCAATTCAACTCTAAAATGACTGGTAATTTGAAGGGGTAGGCGAAGAAAAGAATATGAGAGGTGAAATGATTCAAATTTAAAAATCAGGAGAAAACTGTATAGAGAAGGCAGTGATTGGCTAGAATCTGGGAGAGTGTGTGTGTGTGTGTGTGTGTGTGTGTGTGATGCAGGGTTGACTGCAGAGTAGTTAATTCTTCTATCCCATCAAAATGTCTGAGAACTGAGTCCTGAGCAGGTGGTGGAGGAAGGTGGTAACTCAAAATTGGTCAGGATGGGATACACTTTGCTGCAGTGACAAACAACTTCCCAATCTTCCAATCTTGGTTGTTTATTACAACAAATTACTTTTCATGCTCTCACTATTTGTCCAATTTATGTCAGCAGTGGCTTCTGTGATAACATTTTCTTACTTTTGGATCCACACTGATGGAGCAGGCACCATTGAATGCTTCCAGTTGTTATGTTCGAGAGTTGAGAGGGTGAGTTTTTTGTACTGATTCTTAAATGCTTACAACCTATACGCCAGAACTAGTCTCGTAACCTTGAGAAACAGAGATAGGCTGAATATATCACACCAGCACATGCTCCCAAAGGTAGAGAGCTGGTGAAAACCATCAATGACAAACTCAAATAGCTTGGAACCTGGAACAGGAAGTCAGTTGATAGTGGAGATTTCAGGCTCTCTTCCCAAGTCTTGGAACAGAGTGAGCAGCTTTGGAGTGAATGGAGGAATAAAAGGTAGGACAACTGATTCTAATCCTGAACTAGTAGTCTAACTAAGGGTGTGTTTCTAAGTCAATTTCTTTATCAAAACTAAACTTCTAAGACACTCTGGGATGAATAATATATGAAAATAAAATATTATTTTCATCCTGGATTATAAAGGAATTATGCATAAGAAAAAGGAAGAAATAGGTGAGGAGCCCTAGAAACTTTACCATTTCTTTCCCTTTCCTCTATGGTAGTGTCTTCTCTGGCCCTACCCAAGCAGCTGTGTTTTCTCCATGGCAAGTAGCATGAGTGTTTGCATCAGGAAGTGGGCAGGTCTTAGTCTTCAGCAGGGGAAACTTGGTTTGAAATTGAGGGCAGTTCAGTTGGCAGTGGCTCTCCTCTAGGGAGATCCTACCCCTGGCTAGATGTGCTTGGATATGTGAGGAGGCATTCTGGATATTTGCAGTGACTGTGAGGACTCACGGCATTTGGCAGTTGTTATCCAGAGATTTTAACTGTCCTGCAATGCCCAGGACTGTCCTGCACAATAAAGAATTGCACTACTCCAGATATTAATAGTTGAGAAACACTGGTAGGGAATGAGCAGCTGTCAACAGAGAGTATAGGAGTTCTGTGAGTTAGGATGACTGTGAAATCTAGCAAACCTTGTAATGAGGTTGCCAGATTCATGAAAATGGGGTGTTTGTCTTCTTTTCTTGCTTAGGTGGCATTGCACATGGTGATGGCACAATTAAAATCATGGTGCGACAATGCCCCAATTGCTGTGTTTCTGGCATGGCAGTGTTTTTGAAGATAGCTAGAGGCTTAAAAATTAGTTTTAGGTTAAAAGGGTAGACAGAGACATCTTGGACATGCCCCTAAAATCTTCCCAGCAGCATTAGGACAGTGAGTGATGCTTCCTACTGCATGGTCCTTGATGCCTTGTGGTACAGAGCCTGGTTCTGGATCTGGGCTATTCTTGCCTCACATACTCCTCCTGCTTTTGTATGTTTGGCCATCTTTCCATGCCCTACTCTTCAACATCAAGCTCAATGACGCTTCAGCAGGGAAACCATGATAAGGTCTGGAAGAAACCACAAGTTTAAAGGAAAGCTCTCTGTGATGTAAAATGCTACCTACCGATACACTTGTGAGACTTTGGGCTCAGTATTTTTCCCAACGACTGTCACTGGGAAAAGACGCTTTCCAAAATTGCAAGACTGAGCTTCTTAGCATCCAAGTGGCTCAGAGTAGAACTTAGTCTTTATGAGAAGAAGGAGGAAGGAACCAATGTTTATTGATTGCTCGAGATAGACAAGTCACTGGGCTGCAAACACTTAATTTTATTGTTTGAGGACCGTGAGAAACCAGACTGTATCCTCCTTTTGTAGTATTTTGGAAATACTAAAATTCAGAGGTTACAGATTTTGGCTGCTAAAAAGTGTTTGTAGAGTCCCACCTTCCTCTACCACCTGCTCAGGACTCAGTTCTCAGACATTCTGATGGGATAAGAAAGCAGTTTCTTTTACCCTTCACACTATATTGAGTAGGAAGAACCTTTAGGACAAGAGATGATGCCTGTTAATGTGTCTGCAACCAGCAAGGTGACATGAGGCAGCGACACAGACACACTCAGTATTAATGTCTATTTCGGGGAGTGGCCTTTTGAAAGCTCACTGACTTTTACAGCTTCAGGCCACAGCTTATCCCACTGCTATTGCCTCTTGTGGCATCTCCCCCAATTTGATGACCTTTTTACACACCCTCAATATGCACATTGCTGTTTTCCTTGCCTAGGCAGTAACTGACTCTCATTTTAAGTCTGTCCTGGGTATACTCATTTCCAATCAGAGTTCCTGGTTCTCCATTCCTAGAGAACAAGTCCTAGGAGGGATGGAGGAAGTAAATATTAAGACCAAAGAAATAGAACTGGATTCTGCTTCATGGTCTCAGCAATTATTATTATTTTCTTTCTCTCTCTTGCTTTCCAAGTCTTCCCTGACTGAAGTGGATATGAAGGAGCATATGAGAAAGAAACTTCAGGAGCATAAAAAAATCCTTTTTCATTCATAGATAGAACATTTTGCTCTGTTTGTGTTAATTCTGTATAAACTTCATAAGAAGGCCAAGAAGAAAATGGATGAATAAAATTTACAGGTGTTTGTTTATAGAGAAACAGCCTGTTTTTAAGAGTGCCACTTTCCCCTGGGGAGGGAAAGGATGCATCACATGGACACTGACCCCTTTTCCTATGTGTTGTTTGTGGAAACTCAGGGATTCTGATGGAGCTGAGATATTTGAATTGAAGACACAGAAGAGTAGTTAGAGAGGAAATTACCACATGTTAGTGGGACTACAATGTAGGGCTTAGTTTTCCTCTTTCTAATCATGGCATAGCTTTGTCACAGAGCCCTGCTTCCTGGCCTGGGAGTGGAAGGAGCCTATTGTATTAGATTTTTCACTGGCTGGAATTTCTGGTAATTAGGTCCATAAAACATTGTCCACGCTACCAGGTAAGGGTAATTTCCCTTTTATCTTACCACATTTATATAACTTCATTTTGTGTTAGTTGTTGGAGATGGTATCCTTCTTTTCCCCCCATTTGGTAAGGAAATTGTTTTCCTGTGGCTTATCTAAATTGGATGTGGAGCTACTGGGCCATGGGGAGTGAACACACAGATGTAAGTGATATATTAGGTGTTAAGGTGCTGAGGGGACAGGCAGCATTTAGAGCCTTTAAATAGTGCTTGCTGGCAAGTGCTATCTATTGCAAGTTGATAATGATCTACAAGATGCAAATGAACTGTCCCCAAAAGAAACATCAAAGGCTCCCCCTTCTGCTCCTTTTGGTAAAGATGCTAATGACTTCTTCTGGAGCATGGGTTGTACTGTTGGCAATAGGTAGCTGAATTGTGAGGGGTCCGAAGAGGGGTGGTCATCTTAAAGGCAGTGCAGCGCATTGAGACTTTTGAGCAATATCAGTATCGTCTTATTACTCATTCCCAGGGTCTGGCAAGAGCATCATGAGGTGAACTCATTATCCTAAGAGTTCTAGGCCAGGCTTCTCCAAAGTGGTCACAAATCCTTATTGGGAAAGGAATATTGTGGCAGTAATACCCAGTGCTATTGCAAAGAAAGGAGATTTAGGTGAACTCAAGGTCATCAGGTCCCCAGTTTTAAGGGTTCCCCTGCTGTGAGTCATTTATTCATCCAACAAACACCACTGGTATCTATTTTGTACCAGGAAGGAAAGAGGTTGTCACTGCATAACCAAGCATCAGTATAGATACACTTTAAGAACTTGAGCAACTTCCAAATGAATGGGGAAAATCTGGAAAACAGTAACCTTAGGATTAAATTTGGGGGGCATGGGTGAAAATATACACTGTGTAGTCATACCTGATATCACTGACCGTGAACTGTGGGCATGCAGGCATGTGAGGATACTGTTGTCTCTCTCCGCTTCATCTTACTGGACTCAAGTGTTCTGGTCTCTTAGGTGACAAGAGAGACCTCTAGAAAGAGCTGGGATGTTGGGGACACTATCCCATTTGCCAGGATCAAAGGAAGAATCTGAGGCTCATTCTGGGGATTTGCAGTCTTAAAGGAAAATGATAAGAAAGAGAAAGAGAGAGATTGGGAATATTTAAGTATAATTCATGAAATTCATGTTAGTGTTTCTGTTGGGTTCCTAAGGACTCCAAGATCAGGAATCTCTACATTCTCAAGCGAAGTCCTCGGGCTGGTTGGCACATCTTGTGGCAGCCTTTGTCCTTTTGCCTTAGTTTTCAGTTTCCATTAAAGACAACTGAGCAACAGGAGCACAGTGGAGATGGTTGGGGCCTGTGGTGAAGCTGAAGGGTCTCTGTGTTTCACGTGACTAAAGTTGAGTTGATGTTCCTATTTTTTTCTCCTTAGAATATGCATGTTACAAGATTCCAAGAGCCTACAAAACACTAGATGGGGTTCCCCACAGACCATCATTCACATTCTCCCTTCTAGTTCCATTAATGGTTCTAACCAACAACTCTTTTGGATGTGGGTTCTTTGATGAGATCATTAAATTTAGCAAGAATAGGCCAAAACATGGGTTGTACAAGCACCTCAAATTTCTATGACTCTGCAGGCTTCTGGTTCTTTGTCACAACCTTGGGACTCTGAGAATAACTATTCTGAGATTAACTGGGATCTCCCTCAACTCATCAGATAGATGCCTCCCGTGCCATTACTGTTCTGCCTCTTCCACTCATATGGTACACAGAAACTGCCAATGGCGATACTTCTCTGAGAAGTGGGCACTCTGTTTTGTCTAGTTCAGAGAGGTGGCGGAATCATCCTCCGTATGCAAGGACTCCTTTCCAGTTTGGAGGTTTTTACTCCTGAGGATTTGATTGTAAAGAGTGAGCAAAGACATTGCTAAATTTCACTTGATTAAAAAAAATCAATTTCTTATTGAAGTAACATTGATTTGAAATATTCTATAGGTTTCAAGTACACAGCCTTATAAAACATCTGTATATTCTACATTAAGATGGCCACCTATCTAGTTTCCACCCTTCACCCTTCACCCTTCCCTTTTATTTGAAATACACTTTTCCACCTTTGCTTCTGCTAATTACGCTTTTGTTCTTAAAGTCAGGGTTTGTTTTTATTTTGCTTTGCTCATTCATTTTGCTTATGTATCACAAAGAGTGAAATCATAAAGTTTGTCATTCTCCATCTGACTTTTCACACTAAGCATAACACTGTAGTGTCATTCACATGCAGCAAATGCTGAGATTTCATCTGTTTTATAAGTGAGTAGTGTTCCATTGTGCATTTATGCCACATTTTCATCCACTCATCCATCAATGTGCATTTAGGTTGTTTTCAAGTCTTGGTTGTTTTGAATGCTACTGTGATGAACATAGGGGTAAGTATAGCTCTTTGAATGAGTGTTTCCATATAGTTCATCAGATAAATACCCAGAATTGGGAAAGCTGGATCATACAGTATTTATGCTTTTACTTTTGCTATTTTCCATAATGGGAAATGTGGAAATTTTGGCTGTGCAAAATTACATTCTCACCAAAAGTGTATGAGGTGAGACTCACTTATTTTTCTGCTTCATCTGGAGTTCTACTGTCTTCTCCCAAGAGCAAAATGACTCTTGCCTTGCTGATCAGCCAGATTTCCTTTCTTCATCTCTCCCAACCCCATGATTATCCCTAACTCAAGCTTTGCTCTTGACATTTAGAAGGAAGCTTTTAGGATTTGGAAAACCATTTTCTCCCTCAACACAGCGAGGCTTTTAGGATTATTCTTTCACCCTTGACTTGAAAACCCAATTTGAACTCAGTGATGAGCAATGACCTCTTTATATTAGGCTAGATCCTCCCTCTGCTGAAGGAGGTGTGGTGGAGAATGAAAGGGCAATGACAGTCACAGGTAGCAAAGGATACAGAATTTAAGATATCAGTTTATGATTACTGAGCTTATTAAATTCCCATATGCTAATTGGTGATCACTAAGTTTCTTGAGAGAATCCATGGGCTCTTCGAATGCAGGGGCATCTGGTCCTCCAAAAATCTGAATGCCATGTTTCTTAAACTGGAGTAATAGTCATGTGTGACATATATCTATGACAGTTTTACTTAAACATGTATTCACATACATTCTAAGCACAGACTTCTTGTGCTTGTAGCTCTTGACATTAGAAGAACTATTTCATGGAAAGAATACATCAGTTTCATCTAAATAATTCTGTTATTGTAATAAAATCCAAGAGAATATTAATTTAGCATGATTGATAGTATTTTATGAAAATGATGTGCCACCTGTAGGTGAAAATGACGCCGAAAGCTAGAGTTTGGGTTGTTTGATGTTTTGTGCTTCGGAAGCCTTTTCTAGTGTTTTGTGTGAAGATTTGATTTTTTTATTTTATCTCTGTTTGATCTACTGCAAAACTTTGCTTTATAAATTATTTCAGGCTTCCTTCTGGCTCAAGTACCTCCTTTGCACATGAAAATTTTTTATTCATTTTTCATTTCATATATACAACAATCAAAAGTTACACTCAGGCACACATTTCTTTTCTTTTTTTTATTAATATAAAATATTTAAAAATTTACATATACTTGCCATCAATTGTAATCCCCATGTATTCCCCATCACCATCTCACCAGTGCACCATCA
>JAGFMF010011781.1:1194402-1230183 GCA_019455555.1 Galemys pyrenaicus | reverse complement strand
TTATAGCAGCACTCTTTACAATAGGGAAGACCTGGAAACAACCTAAATGCCCAAAAACAGATGAGTGGATCGGGAAGCTGTGGTACATATACACATATGTGGTACATATACACATATACGATGGAATACTACTCAGCAATCAGAAATGAAAAACTAGATTAATTCACACATTTATTTTCATGGTGTTGAGAGAAAAGTGTTGAGGTGATCTATCGTTAGACTTAAGACCTGTCCCTTGAGACCCTCCACTTGATTGTCCCACCCTTGTGGAATCTCCTCTCTTTGATTATGGGTCAGACCTGCTGACTTATCTTCTAGCCAGTGGAATAAATACAGCAAAGGTCTGGGGTAGTTCTTCTGTCATGCGAGTATAAAATTTGTGACTTCAACTTGCTTGGGAATTCTATGGCCTGTTTGGTTTGTCCACGATGATGAAGCAAGCTGCCATATTTCAGCTGTTCCAAAGGCCAGGAAATGAAGGGTGACCTCCACCACCTGTTAGCTAGGAGCTGAGGTCCTCAGTCCAATAGCCCATGAAGAACTGCCTCTTGCTAGCAACTAGGTGGTCCTGAATGTGATCCTTTTTCAGCTGAGCCTTGAAATGACCACGACCCAGCTGACACGTTGATTGATGCCTCAGGGAGTCTCTGAAATGGTAGACCTGGATAAACTGTACCCACATTCCTAACCCAGGGAACTGTGAGACATGAAATGTACATTGCCTTAAATTGCTAATTTGGAGGGCAGTTTATTAAGTAGCAATAATGAATATCATTAGAAATTGAAATCCTATTTTATGGATGGATGTGCCTTTCAGTTGATAACTGTATAGAACAGCCTTGCCAGTGTACTGGTAAGAGAATTTAGAGTCAACATAATGGGCAGGAGGGGGATTTTTGTGTCTTTTTGTTTCATATTTGAGCATACCAGCGTAAATTCTGTCTGAAGTGTCTTTCAACACAGAATTATAATCTAACTTTTGGAAATCATATTTGGTGACCCCTGAAGCCCAACTAGACTGGGGCTGCTATTTGCAAGTACTGGAGCTGAAATGTGTATATTGGGATTGGGGGAGTCCACACACTATGTTTAAGTAATAGTGGGCTAGACAGGTAGATTAGAACTGGAGTAGCAGAGATCATCATCATCTCCTGTTATTCATGAGACAGGGTCCACATACTTAAGTGTCAAAGTGGTACAATCTGTTCGTTCCCACCTTATTTGTATTTTCCCCTTTAATACAATAGATAATTATATTTGTGGTCTGGGGTAGTTTCCCACCCTGTATTAGGACAAAGTCTGTCAAAAGTTGTTGGTTTCGGGGTGAGCATTCTCAGTGATGGTATCGAACTTTTTGAAATTTATTGCTCTGCGGCTTCCTGTGCTCCTCTGTGAGGTATAGTTATATTTTCATGGAATTCTATTATTTTCTGTTAGTAAGTGAGCCCTCACCAGGGGCTCCAGCAGTGCCGTTCGTGTTGCAGTGTTTTCTAATTCAGCATCAGGGGCTGGAAAATTGATCTTTCATATTTCCTTCCCTGTATGTGTTTCAGGTCAATGTGGAACAAGAGCAGTGAGCACAGGATGCAAAGCAGCTCCCAGGTTGTGGGGGAGAGTGGCCCTACCAACATACCACTGTCAGGGAGATGCTTAGTGGTGGGAATGAGGAAATGCTATGGTATCCATATTTCTATTCAAAGGACCATTTGTGTTCAGTTTAGAAGTTTTTTTGGGGGAAATTTCCCATCCCTTATGATGACAGAGTGCATGCCAGGTGCAGAAGGAAATAGAACATGTAGCATTCACGGGCAGAAAGACAACCAGCACCCTGCCCCAGAAAGGATAGGCACATTTAGAATACAAGATGTCTAGAACATTACAAATGCCTAGTTCATATTTGTCAGATTTACAAAAATTAAAGTAGATGTGAGACATAAATTATTCTTAACTAAATATTTGATAAGAGATCTGAAAAGCAAAATTTAAAGAACTGTGTGGAGCTTGTAAGGGCCGATCAGAAGAATCTGTATTTTAAAAGAGAAATCTTAGCCTGGTAACTGTGTATCTTGGTTTGCCTATGAATGTCCTGGTATATACCTGTTGGTCTGTCATAATCATTTTTAGGGTTCAATGATAAACTGTATAGTCACTCTCAGCAAGTGTCTAAGAATTATTTTGGAGTTTTTAGGGTACTAATTACTAATGACTATTAATATTCCCTCTCCTTATACTAGCACTGTTCAATAGAAATATAAGCAAGTAATAAATAATTTTAAATGTTCTAGTAGCCACATCAGAAAAAAATAGGTAACATTAATTTTAATCTTAATTTAATGATATATTGTGTTTAACCAAATGTATCCGAAATATCATTATCACAAAACTTTGAAATTCAGTGTGTGTTTTACACAGGTCAGTTAGGACTAATCACCTAACAAGTGCTCAGTAGCTAAAGGTGGCTAATAACTGGTGCATTGGCCTGCATGGCTCTGGAGTGTACAGTTTGTTATACATAACTGTATTACGTTAGTCGTATAGTGGTATATGTGTAGCTCCTGTGTGGTTCAGTCATTCTTTAGTCATCTGCTGTCATATAAGTTGAAGAATTCTTAGTATTAGGGCTTCCTTCCTTTCTTTATTCGTCCCTCCTTTTTTTTTTTATAGTTGAGGTTACATTGGCTTACAGCATGATTTAGACATAGAGGATCATCCTCTACAAGTGTTATTTCCAGACCACACTCACCACCAAGACACCCACAGTCCTATACCCAACACAGTAGCACTTTGTTTCTTCATCTTTGCTTTGCTTTATGCTACTTTGATTTAGTTTTAAATTTATCTCTTTTCTCCAAGAGGTAAGATGAGTACATAGAGTTCTGGAATTATTCTCTACCAAAATGAAAGTGACTTTCTCTTTTTTAGTAGCTCCAGAAAATCCAGGAATTGAGTCTAACTTTACCAACCTGTATCACATGCCCATCCCTGAAGTTTTCACTGGCCCAGAGGATGGAAAATTCTGACTGATCACATACGTAGTCCTGGAGCTTTAAGTGAGGGGCTAAGTTTCATCCCAACAGGATGAATTGTGAATAGAAAAGAGCTCTCCCAGTGGAATCCAGGTACTATTACCAAAAAGGAGATGCCTGCATGGATGGCAAAAACTAGTATTATCGGAGTTATTTGGAAACCTCAAAATAAATAGGTACAATCTTGTAATCGAGGGGCACAGCCAGCCTTCCTTTAAATGCAAAGAGCTTGTTAGAATCCATCAAAAGTCCTTTATCTATACTTCTTTGATGCAGGAGTTTCTTTGGTGAAGATTACTCCTATAGAATATGACATGGTGTCTGAAACACCCAGTGTCAAACTCCAGGGGGAAGATTGTGACATATATATTCATTTGGCCACTAACCCCAGGACTCCTACTCTTTGGGGATGGAAAGTGTCCATTATCCCTAGGAGGTTTCTATGGGGTTATTACGATATTCAGTGTAGACAATAATGTTCCAGACAAAACCAGGCCACATGATTTTGGATGTTCAATCCACATCTAAAAGGAAGGGAGGTCAGCAGCATTCCTAGAGCTGAAAGGGCAAAAGACCCCAAACTAGCAATAATAATAATGATTTGATGTGCTCTTGAACTCTGGCAACATTTGAGGATGGTGAAGGGCAAAAGCCTACAGTTGAGAGTAAATGAGGAAATCCCAGAGCATCTGAATACTACAGAGGCTGCGAGGAAGAACTGTCATAGGGAAAGAGTGAGTCCAGGTTAGGGAAGGAATGGCAGGAGGGTAAGCTAGGCCCTAAGTCCCATATTTAACAAACACTTGGAGTCCCATTTCTTTGGTGCCACCCAAGGCCTCAGGCAGGGAGCAGAGCCCTGTGAGATGGTCCTGAAGAGCCAGGTCCCCACAGCCACAACCAGAAATCTCTGTCATGTGTTGGGCTTGGTGACTGGACAAAGCTCTCCTTTTTGTTGCGGTCAGCAGGGTTCAGTGCTTTGTATGCATCCTTCTAGCGAATGCATCACTGATGACAAAAAGGAGGTAGTACTGAAGAAGTTTTGTGGTATGTACAATCTTAGTCACTACGTCTCTGCAATACTCCCTCCTAGGTGAGCACAGTGGAGAGAACAGAGGCCTGGGAGGCAGAAAGCCTGGGATTGCATCCTGGCCCTGCCTTCTATTAGCTGTTGAACTCTGAGCAAATTCCCAAGACATTCTGCACCTCAGTTGCTTTATTTGAGAACTGGGCATATGAATAATGCCTGTTCAGCTTTCCTATTCTTGTATTGGTTCATTTTTTCATTCTTACACAGAACATTTATAAAGTGTCTGCTATGTGGATGGCACTAACTTAGCCAATGTGCATAACACAAAAATTGTTCCTACCTTAATAGAGAGGATTGTGTAAGATACTTGATAAATAATGTCCCATACACTTTAAAGTATAGCATTCATGCAAATAATGATGGTCATAGAATATTAATAATTCAGCTTCTTACTTTCTCATACAGCTGCTTATCCCCCGCCCCCTCTCAGTAAGCACGCTGAATATACAACATCAGCAATTTCCTTCCTTTGGCACAGGGATTTCATTTTCTCTGTCATTCCAGGCAAGCCTGCCACAGCAGTGTTTGTATTTATAATTGCCCCTGCATAGGCTCCAAGGGCCCCCAGGGCCAGGCGTGCCAAGGTCGTTAAGATGCAGCTTTCCCTGCTCTCTGTTCTGTGCAATCATCAGTCCCCAGTCACACAGGAAATGTGTCACTGATATGTAATTAATGAAGAGGGAGTCAGGGGCTTGGCATTAGCACACACAAATCAAGGCCTTGTCAGCCATGGGGGGGTGTCAATGGGACTTTTGTTCTTTCATCGTTATTTATTGTTACAAAATACTGCAGTCAAGTGAGGAAGGGGAGTGCCTTTGCGGCATTGGTGAAGTGAGTGTTTGCAGCGAGCCACAGGAGACAGATGTCAGCTTGATCTGCTAATTAATTCAAAGCTCCACAGGCAGAAGCAGTTCAGGATGCTAAAAAGAATTTTTGTTTGTTTAAAATGTGTGTCGGGATCCTGCCCTCTGATTGTGGTTGCCCTTAAACGCTGCAAGTTCAGAGACTTGTTCACCCCAATAATATGAATTTATTGAGCATTCCCTGTGTGTAGGTGATAGAAAGGGAAGTGGTTTGTAGTTCAAGTATTTTGCAATTAGTTGATGGGCAATGGTTTTCCCTGAGATCAGACATTCAGAGATGGAAGGAAATTAGAGTTCATATTATCCAAAACTCAGGCCAGGAATCTTTGACTTTTCAGTGCTGACACATATTTGCCTGTCCCTGGTTTTACCAATAGAGCCATGGGTCACATCACCTAATCCCAACTCTTTACTTTTTGGAGAAAACAGAGAGAAGGACAATGATAAAACAATCAGAAAAAAAAACAAAACAAAACATCTTTCTGCCTTTCTTAAGGCTCAAGGGAGCCAAAGTGTGGTAATAGTTGGCCAAGGCTAAGCTGTCCCTCTGCTGACTAGGGTCAGCTTAGGTCATGGCCATCAGACCACATGTGTTGGGTTGTTTAGTTCTGGGCCTTTGACATGTTCCCCTCCTAGAGCTATGTTTGAGCATCTGACATCCCTTAGGACCGCTTCAGATCTAAACTATGCACAATTTCACAGTGCAGCTTTTCCTCTGAACAAACATTTTTCTTACAGAAGTAGCCTACATAGCTTTCACAAGATGAATGGATCAAGAATATGTGGTGCATATAAATATATACACACACCTTGAAATATTGCACAGGTATATGATGTTGGTTATAGAATATTAATAATTCAGCTTCTTTCTCATACATCTGTTTATCCCCCGCTCCTTTCTGGTAAGCATATATATCTTGGAATATTACACAACCTAAGAAAGGATGAAATGCCGCCATTTCAACAAAATGGGGGAATTTGAAAAAAGCATATGCAGCAGAGCAAGTTAGAATTATAAAAACAAATACTGAACATTCATCTAGCAGGCTATTTAACAACAAGGTGAAATGATGTCAATGCTATTGGAGGCCAAACATCTTGAGGGCTCTAAGTTAAGAGGGAGGGGGCAGGGGAAGGAACAAGGTGACTTAAGGCATTTGAGAGAATAGGAACAATTTTTTTTCTTAAATGATAAACCTAAAGTGTTTTGTGCAATTATATTTCCATTCTTTAACCTAGGGCTTGGCAAACAGCTCCTTAAAGGGCAAAATAGGTCATATTTTAAGCTTTGTAGGCCACACTACCTGTAACAGTATTAAGCATTGCTGTTACAGCATGCACTAAGTGACTACACCTGAGAGAGAAATCCTCTACTTTCAAAATACTAACAAGGATGTAAACTAATAGTATTTCAATGAAGACAATTTTTAAAAAGGACAGGCTAATTCTCCTTTTTTTATGTTTTAAGCTTTTTCCCCACTGACAATTCAATGGTTATATATTTCTGCTTCCCCCAAACAAAACAGAAAAGTTACATATGTATATATGTATTCTTGCCTCACGTATTAAACAATTTGAATTTCTAAAAATAAAAAGAAATGGCTTCCTGAAGCAGTGAGGACTAGTGTGGTGTTTCCTGAAAATCAGAGAAATGGCGTCATTCATTCAAGGTCACACAACTGAAGTAGGGATAGAGTCTGCTTCCTTAATCTGCAATTTCCATCCTTAAGACAGGATGAATATTTAATTTCCACACAACTTTTTGTGAGGGATAAGGCCACCTCATCATTGACATTCTCCTTTCAGCGCTTTTTGAAAGTAAGTCTTAGTTGGAGTAGACTTTATTAGGGACTGTGTGAGAATACCCTTCACAAGACTAATTTAGAGTCTTTATGACTCAGTAGAGGCTGTCAATCCTAAGTTATTTGACGTTTAATTCCTGCTGATGTAAATTTTATATGACAAATAGTTTCATTTAATTGTGTCACCTCTGGCTTATATACACCATAAAAGGTTTCAGTTTTAACAGCCAGCAACAAAAGAGTCCTGGCTGAGAGAAATAATGTCGAGAAATCTTACAAGGGCACGGCTGTCTAGGGAAGGGCAGATGGTTCCCTGGGGGAAAGAAACGCTGGAGGGAGCCTGGGCTTCAGGCAGAAGTAAACCAGTACTTGAGCTTGTCCCCAGCGTGCTGGTCTGCTGGGGTGATACTCCACTTGGGACTTTGACTAGCACACTCTCCTGGCAGGGAGTCCACATACCTGCCCTGCTTCTTCCCCTGATGGGTTTCCCACAAGTGCTCACCCTGCATGTACTAATTAAAACTTTGTCATCATTTCATGAAAATCACCTACCTCTCTAATTTTGTTTCTTATTCTAAATCACTATGCCTATGGATGATAGTATGACTGAATCCCCTATTGGGAACGTCTTGATGGGTATCTGTGTAACAGGAAGCTACTGACTGACCATCTACTATATGCCAGGTTTGATGGTAGAGACTATGAAATGTGGGTGATCCCTGTTCCCGAGAAACTTACAACTGCCTGAGAAGATCTGATATGCCTAAATGATGAGGCAATAAGACATTTACTTGTGTAGCTTACTATATTTATTAAGGACTTTCATGTGTCCATTCCAACAATACTCCCTAGGTGAGGAGAACACATATCATTACTCCCATTTTATTGGTGTGATGACTCTGAGGTCTCTTGTGTAATAGCTGCCTTTTCCAAGATCTGGTATTCTGCTCTCTTCACACTTTAAGTGCTTGCTTTTACACATACAATACAAAGTTCCTCAATAAGACATGCCCTTTTCTAAGATATTAGTATTACAAAATGCATGTTACTTTTATGTAGACTATTACTGACATTGCCTTGGTACTGATGCTGTGCATTTTGTACATTTTTGAATTATAAGGAAACCATGTAGCCTGGTTAATATTGGTTTAGTCTATAAATGAAATAATTCACTAGCCAAATGCATATGGATTTTCTTAGAGGACCCTATATATCAGACACTTCTCATTTTGAGCCTAATGTTCTTTCACAGCAACCTTTGGCTATTTAAAAGTTGTAGCCTATATTTGAAAGGTGTGATAGCAACTCCTTGATGATGAATCACTTTTTGTCAGATATTTTCCATTTCCTCCACTTACTATATCTGGCCCATTTTTCACACTTTTCTCTATTTTCTTATCCTGCTCTCTACCTGGAGAGTTTGTCCTGAAAGTACTCTATGAGCTACAGACTTCAGGAGTTGTCTCACTAGATTTTGCCAGTAGAGGCTTCTGGCAGGAAATCAGAGGAATGGAAGGAAGTGAGGCAGCAACCTTATTCCAGACTCCATCTCTTTTGAGATGATATTAGGCTGGTTCCATTGTTTCTCTTCAGGTGGCCTTTTCTCCTTCTTGTATTTTCTCTTTCTCTTTGTACCCTCAAGACTAGAGGCAATATCAAC
The DNA here is from genome assembly GCA_019455555.1 of Galemys pyrenaicus. Lineage (NCBI taxonomy): Eukaryota > Metazoa > Chordata > Mammalia > Eulipotyphla > Talpidae > Galemys > Galemys pyrenaicus. The sequence continues at coordinate 1,221,745 of JAGFMF010011781.1, read as the reverse complement.
TGTTTACAAATATGATACACCAACTCAGAAAAGAAACACCTTACTTATAAATAAAACTTTATTTAATTTTTGTAAAATAATCCTAACGTGAGTATGCTTTTGATTTTCTCTTGGGATCCTACTTTCTATTAGATCCTTAAAGAGCTCATGCACTGCTTTTTGCCTACTTTATCCTTTCCACTAATAGATACTTTATAAAGTGAAAATAAGCTCTATGGCCTAAGGAAGAAAACTCAGGCAAAATTAGGACTAGAAAATGTGTGATGTGAATGGTGAAGTGGGAGTGGAGGTGCTCAGAGCTGGAGATGAAAGAAAAAATAACTCCTAGAGAAGAAGTCTTCTTTCTGTTTCTTGTATTTGACTGATTTATAGTGACATTGGGAGATTTTGAGATAGACAGAAAACATTTCTCCTAAGGTCTATTTCTTAAATGTGTGTGTGTGTGTGTGTATGTGTGTGTAGGAAATACAATAGTACAATGGGAAGGACAGGGAATAAATTTGTGATCTGCTTACTGGTTTTATCATCTGTTAACTTCTCTGAGGTTCAGTAGACTCATTTATAAGATGTACATAATAGATCTTTCATAAATTATATCCATAATTTGAAAGTTTGATTATATTTTAGGTAAGTAGAAACACATTTTTCTTAGTGAAGAAAATCTGGGTGGGAGGGAACTTCAGTTTTGGGTCACACATAAGAAGAAGTATGGATTAATGTTTACCCTGAAAATTAAGTCCTCCCTCAAATATCTACTAATCAACACCAAAGTATACAAAGTGGGGATTATCTCATTTGATGTTAGCTACCAAGAGCAGACATTTGAACTTCAGTTTTGGGTCACACATAAGAAGAAGTATGGATTAATGTTTACCCTGAAAATTAAGTCCTCCCTCAAATATCTACTAATCAACACCAAAGTATACAAAGTGGGGATTATCTCATTTGATGTTAGCTACCAAGAGCAGACATTTGAACTTCAGTTTTGGGTCACACATAAGAAGAAGTATGGATTAATGTTTACCCTGAAAATTAAGTCCTCCCTCAAATATCTACTAATCAACACCAAAGTATACAAAGTGGGGATTATCTCATTTGATGTTAGCTACCAAGAGCAGACATTTGAATCCTTTGAAAAATTGTTGTTTGTACCAGAGGTTCCTGAAGGTTGCCTCAGTATCCTTTGTGGGCATCTCATCCATGTAGCATCTTCCTAAGCCTTCCAAGTCTTTGGACATCAGAGTTCTTCTATATACATATTTAATCTCAGAAAAGAAGTCAGGTAGGGGTTGGTGTAAAACTTTCAGTGTTTGCTTCAGAGTTGCTGTCTCATTGGAAAGGAGGAGAAAAGTGAACTGATTTTTGAACTCCACTCACCTAGATCTCTTTCTGAGAGGCAGCTACCAACCTTAGTAGTCCCTAAGTGCCTATTCACAATCTTGGCTCAGTCTTGGTTTTCTGCTTTTTGTGGGGGGTTATATGGGTATCATCTGTTTTGATGGGCTTTGTTCCATAAAGTGAGCTTATGGGCTTTTCAAGACTAACCTTTGTTTTTAGTATCCTTTAGCTCCTGGGTTTATCATTCTTGTTATCTGTTTAGCTATGTGATCTTTATTTGTTCCTTCCTGTGGTCTGATGAAGACACGTATCCTCACAAATTTCAGCCCAGAGTTTATACCTTGTGTTATGTTTGGATTATTCCATACTTGTCGAAAGTCATGGCTGTATAAAAGCCTATGTTCTGAGATAATTCAGACACCAACTGAAAGGCTTCTATGCTTTGTGTGCCCTGCCAAAAAGGGTCAAAGGACCTGAGTCCAGACTCAAGGTAAGCATTTTAATTGGGGAATGTGTATTTTCTTGAGTTTTGGATAAAAGGCTTTTCCTCCTTATAGGAAAGTAAGCTGCAGAATAGTGGAACTATTGTCATGTTGGTCATAAATTGGTTTATAAAATTTGCTCCTTTGTATGTGTTTAGGTATGAGAAGCCACTACTTATCTAAGAGTAAATTTAACAAAGTAGGTGAAGGACCTATACAAAGAAAAACTACAACCAGAGAACATTGTTAAATAGAAGACACAAAGAAATGGAAAGATCGTCTCTGCTCATGGATAGGAAGAATTAACACTGTTAAAGCAGCCATCTTACCCAAAGCAATATGCAGATTCAGTGCAACCTCTTTTAAAGTTTCAGTGGCATCCTATGAAGAAACAGAACAAACATTACTGAAATTCATATGTAACCAAAAAGACCCTGAGTTGCCAAAGCAATCCTGACAAATGAGGAAGAATGGTGGTATCACATACCCACAAATCAAACTATGCTACAAAATTATATAATGAAAACAATATGCCACCAGAACAAAAACAGACACACACATGAATGTAATGGAATTCGGAAACCAAATGGTGCTGGGAAAACTGAACAGCCACATGCAGAAGAGTGAAACTAGAACATTATCTCATACCATATACAAAAGTTAGTTTAAAATGGATTAAAGACTAGGATGTAAGACTGAAACCATAAAATACATAGAAGAAAATATACTCAGAACACTCCACAAAGTATCAGGTTTCACTGATACTGTTTCAGATTTGTCTCCAATAGCAAGAAAAAAAAGAGACTATAAGCAATTTTGGGATTACATGAAACTTAAAAACCTTCTGTACAACAAGAGAAACTATTACTAAAACAAGAAGACACCTTACCGAACGGGAGAAAATATTTTCATATCATACATCTGACAAGGGTCTGATAGCCACACAGAACTCATACAACCAACAAAAAGAAAACAAATGAGACAATAAAAAAATGGGCAGAATAGCTAAGTAGGCAAGTCTCCTTCCTGGTCCCAAATGACCCCTCTGCTCTATCCTCTGCTCAGTGTCCTTCTCTGAGACTTTGCTTATGTACAGGACTGCACTCCTCCTTCCTACACCGCACTTTTCCTTTCTGGATGGCAAAATCACATTACTGTCTCCTATTCCTCGACCATTCCTTTTGGTCCTGAGTACATAGCTCTCATTACTAAAGTAACTAGTACAGTAACAATAGGTAGCATTGCTGAGCTTTTAATACTGAGATATTACATATGTCATCTAATTTATTATCACAATAATTCTATGTGATGGATACTATTATGTCGCATTTTATAAATAAGGAGTCTTAGAAGTTTAACCAGCTCAAGCTCACCTGGATGTGTCCTGGTTTGAATATAGATCTGAGTCTTCAAACATCTCACTTTTTGGGTTGTAAAGTCTTTGAGGATGAAACTGCTTTTAAATTTCTGTTTTCCTACCTTGTAGAGGACTGACAGTGTGCATACAGTTGTGCTTAATGTATGTATAAAACTAAAGAGATTAATGAGTCAAACAGATGTTTTATATTATTTTTCTTCCTGATAATATGTAAATATCTGAAGTCTTTTTTTAAAGGTAAATAGAAAAATAACATAATCTTCTGGTCTGAAATACTATGTTAACCGTCCAGGGCTGCCACAACAACATACCACAGATTAGGTGACTTAAACAATAGATTTCCCCCCCGCCTAATGATTCTGGGGATTAGAAGTCCAAGATCAAAGTGTTGGCAGGGTTGGTTTCTTCTTGATCTTTCTGCTTAACTGGTCAGTTTTCTGTGTCTTCACATATCTTCTTTGCATGAGTGTCTTACCTTTCTCATCTTCTAAGGAGCGGTCATGTTGAATCAGGGCCGTGTCAATAACCTCATTTAAATTTAGTTCTTTCTTTAACTACATTATTTCCAAATAGAATCACATTCTGAGGTATTGGGGATTAGGGCTCCTACATATCAATTTTTAGAAGATATAATTCAATCCATAACACTGGCAAATTGAATCCAACCGATGTCATGAAGTTTCCAGAATATGTGCCCTTCTTGGAAATTTTCACTAAGTTAATGCTAATGAGTTTGTTATAGGCTAGAGGAAAACTCAATCTTTCCTTTCACATATTTTTCTCAGTAGTTTGATCTTTTCCTTTTAATCAAGTCAAAAGTATTTTAGATCTTTTGGGGGGAGGTCTTTGGTCCTTTTCCAAAAGTAAAATCAATGAAGTTAATAGGGTGAACTAGGGTAAGTCTTTTGAATGAAAAGAATCTAATTAAGCTATTTTTTTTCCCTCTGCATATTACCTCCCTATTTTGGCTCTCTTTGAATTTTTTACTTAAAATCACAAAGTTAACAATTGACAAAGTTGACATCTGAGATGCTGAAGAGTGATCTTGGAATGCACAGATTTTTACTATTACTCTACCAGGAGCTGCCAGGTTAAACCTATTTCTTCTTAATCTGTCATTTGTCTATACCACTCACATATTCAGGACCTGTCAGTTTTATGATTTTAAAAGATGCCTGAAAGTGATGGCTGCTATTCTGGATTTAAACTCTAACCCTGCAGCTTACCTGATTCTTCTCTGAAAGGGTTATACTAAATTCTTTAGGTTTTAACCCAACCCAAGTTCTATTTGGGAGAAAGAAGAAGTAGAATAGCATGAAAGTCATCAAAAATGGGCAAGGACTTAGAATTGGGAAAACAGGACAGAATAGACAAATCCATTCCCCTTACAACAATCTTAACAGGGTTGGTTCTTCTTTAGGGATACTCAGGGAAGTCACCTAAGTTCCTCTCTAATGGGGAGCAATGGCTTCTTGAGTTGTTGGGTAATGGAATGACAACATAAAACAGAACTTTTTTTTTATATTTATGCATATAAGAGCTGGTGTATAGGCCAGAGTCAAGAGAGGTGAGAGGATTCACCAGAGACAGAGTGGGAAGCAGAACAGGTAGGTCAACTGAAATACTCTGCTGAGGGGAGCAGCGAGTGAGGCAGAAGAGGTCTGCTGTGCCATGTGGTTCACCTCCCTGGCTGGGGATTGAACGCATGTGCTGCCGTAAGGTGGATGCTTCATGGTGCGGTGCTCAACCCGCTGCGCCAGCAGGGAGGCCCAAAACATTACTGTCTTAAAACAAAATCCACTTACTATTTAATTTCTCTGATGGTCACAGGTGCAGGTGGACTGGACTGGAGTCTCTCTGCTTATGTTATTGTGAGTTATTATAGTTGAGGTTTTGGCTGGGCTGGCTTCTTATCTGGAGGCTCTGGGAAAAAAATCCAGTTCCAAGCTCAGGTTGTTGGCAGAACCACTTTCTGTCATCAGTCGTAGGTGTGAAGTTCCTATTTCCTTGCTAGTTGTCAGCTGGGGATTGCCCTCAGTTTGTGGAGACTTTCGCGGCATTCTTGTGGCTTCCTCCGTTTTCAAAGCAGTAATGGTCACTCCAGCCCTTGCCCCAGTAAATCTCTCTGATTTTCCTTTTGTTTTCTTTTTCTCTCAGCAACTCAAGGGAGTTCATTGTTTTTAAAGATTAATGAGATTAGATTAGCCCAATCCAGAAAGTTTCCATTCCTTAAGGTCAACTGACCAGGAACTTGAACAAACAAGTGCAAGATCCTTTCACTGCACTGCCTAGATTAGTGTTTGAATAACCTGGGGTCAGAAATATTTTGGAGATGGGCAGCTTTATAATTTGCCTGCCATACTCACCTTTGTCACTCCTTGGCCCAGTTAATAGCTTCCTAACTTCTACTTTGTGCCTACTTTCACCAAGGAAAGAGAAAGTTCGTCTGGGGCGACTCATAGAGCTCAAGAATCTAGTCAACTGTTTTTCATGATTTCTTCACAGTTCACTTTGTGGGCAACAAACACAGTCCATTCAATTTTCTCTTTTAAAAGAACTCTAAAGCTCTTTGATTACCGCATGTGATTCTGCACCTTGGAACTTCTGGTTGATCAGGATTACATTTGTGCAGGAGGGCGCTGGAGTTACCTCCTGGTATGCTGCAGAAGTTGCAATGCATTCTAGCTGCACCTAGTCCTGCTCATGCCCTCCTGGAAGAACATGGCAAATCAGACTCTCTCCTTGAGTTTCCAGCTTCTCACGGCCCTATAAAGAAAACCATCCCACTACAGTCAGATGCAGCTGTTATAATAGTCTTAAAATGAGCCCAAATGTGCTCTGCATTGGTAGTTATGGCACTATGTAGACTAGACTATTCAAACAGCTTTATATTTTTTACTCTATTTTCTGTTTTGCTATTTTTTCTTTGCTGAGAAGTAGCATATGTCTCAGTCAGCTGAGATTCACACCATGACCTCCCTTTCAAACAAAAATAAGTACTGCCCTTCTTAGACTTTTTCCTCCTTCACATCTGCCCTTGACATAATTTTAATGAATATTTCAGATGGAGGCCAGATGCATGACCTGTGCATCCCAGAAAGTGGCAGCTGATGCCGATCACATGCACTGGAAACCTGCTCTGTGCACCAAGGAGAACGTGTTCTGCTGAGCTGGGTGAGTTTCCTATTCACTAGTTGGAATTAGAGCATGCTGCGGTTTGAGGGGAGACCATGGGAAAGACACCTGGTGATATGTCCAGGCTGGCATTCTGGGATGGCAAAACCCCAGAGGTCTTTGTAATGAAGAAGCACAAACCTCCATGTTCATGTAGAGTAGGGTGAATGGTTAACTGTGAAACAGAGTTGAGTTGAATTAAGAAACTTCAGTATTTGCTTCCATAACAAACAGGACTTGATATAGATGTGGCATATGTGAACTTTGAATGTACTGTAGTTAGTCAGTGGTGTGTATTTCAGATACATTCAGGATATCAGGGAAAATATGTCATCCAACGATGTTCCATGTTGCCAATATGTCACCCTGAGCTTTGACTTAACACCCTATTGAACATCTCATGGGAAATTTACTGCTCTCCCAGGATGTCTGTGAATTCCTGGGTGCTCTGTTCTCACTGCACTAATGAGTCAAAGTCCCTGTCTCCTTGCACTTTTTCTCTATCCTTTAATCTTTTTCCTGTGACTTCTCCATTCCTTCCACTCTATGCTTATCCAACTCTGGAACTCAGCACTTCCCTCTTGCCTTTTTCTCCAACTACCCACCCAAAGAATTAAAAAAGTCACAAGTTTTTGGAAGTATTGGGGAGGAGAGAAGATGATTATAGTAATATTAATTATTTTAAGGGCTATTAATATCCCTGTTCTTAAAAGCCCTTCATCTATCCTATGACTAGGAATTTCTTACTGGTCACAATCAAGAGGACTCAATCTCCTGCACTTCTTTGCCCTTTGCCTCCCACTTCCCTCCCCTCCTTCAAGTTCCTGTAATTCCTCTTCATTTTGCTCATAAAAATCACTTAGGTATCAATTTGATTCACTGCCATGTTTTAAATCTTGATGTCACCTACAATACTCAAAAGGGATTTCCTAAGCACAGTTCTTTGTCTATGGAATAAACACACACAGAGATAATTCCCTTATGGGAACTCTCTAAAACTATCTTTATTCTCTCTACATTATGCATTACCTGAAGGGATTATATTATAAAATTGTGTGGTTTCTGGTGCTACAGCTGATCTTTCAGTTTTCCTCTGGAGCACATGGCTCTGCAGGACTGAGATGTTTCCTGTCATCATCTGTGCCTGTGCTGCTTAGCACAGCTGCCAGCAGCACAAAAGCAGTGTGCAGAGTCCAGGAAGTGTGACTTGACCCCTTTCTGTTTTTGGATCTGTGTGTGTGTGTTCACTTTGTGATAATGAATTGAGCTGTGTACTTAGGATTTGTGCACTCTTCTGTGGGTGTCTATTTCAATACATGCTTCTTCCGAAGTGACTTGCAAAAGATGGTGCAGTTACTTCGTGACAGGCCTGGGCCTGTGGAGTCTCAGGGAGGAGCATGCCCCCCAAACTCAAGGCTCTGACATGATTGTAAGATTCATCAGTTCCCACCACTATCCCCCCAACTGCTGCTGCTAACCACATTGTTTGGTAAGACGGGTAACAAGGTCAGGGCCTGCCTGCCACTGAGGGGCCCTGTGGGACCAACTATGGGAACTGGAGACAGAGCAAAAGGTAACAAACACGCTGGCTGATCCTCTTGAATGGGGGGGAGTCCTGATGGGCCTCTGGTAGTCCTTTCCCCAGCTCTTTCTGAAATCTTCGTTTTTATTTTGGTAAAACTATGCTTTTTTCTTCAAAGTCCTGGGTTTCATCAGCTCTTAGATCTGGACCAAGTGAGTTCCTTTCTTCCTTCTTTTGTTTATCTTGCTCCCTAGTTGTTACATGGTTCATCTGTCATCTGCAGCTTCCACTGCCTTTTTGGGAAGTGATGTCTATTTCAAGTGTCAGACGCATAATTTCTCTGCTCATCATATACCTGGCAGGTGTCAAACCTCATTAAGTGAGCTCAACATGCTTTCAGGGGTCATTGCAGACATGTCAGGAAAGATTGAAATGTGTGTCTATAGATTCCTCTGGTACAATTTTAGACTTATCTACACACCTGCCCCTAACTGCCTTCACTCAGTCCCCACGTTGGCAATTTGCCCTGGCTCCAGACTCCTCCTTGCGACCACCCCACCCCCCAACTGGAAGGGGATTTTCTATGTGGATTTTGTCTTTTACTTTCTCTATCCCTTCTTCAATCCTCATTCATACTTTGGAAGACATTAGGTGCAGAGGGGTGGGAGGACCCACCAGAGACAGAGTAGGGAACAGAACGGGCAGATAGACTGAAATACACTGCTGAGGGGAGCAGCAGGCGAGGCAGGAGAGTCTGTCTGCAGCGCCATGTGGGTCAGCTCCCTGGCCAGCAGTGAGACTGAACTCATGCTGCAGTGGCTGTGTTTTGCCTAACCAGCGTGTTTCTTAACCCATTGTGCCACCAGGAAGGCCCCTTTCTAGAAATAGTTTTTAAACACCTCTTTTAAAAAGTCATTCACATTCTCCCAGAAGAAATTGCTTTTTTCTCTAATTCTTAGGCATGTAAGCTGGTTTCATCTTCCTACTTGTTACAAACTGCTCTGTGGGCAACATTTAATGAGCATGTACAATCTTACTTATGTAACCATTAGGATAATTAGTACTACAACATTACTTACATTGTGCTAAGATATTTGCTACCTATTTATAAGACCTAGAAACAACCTAAATGCCCAAAAACAGATGAGTAGATCGGAAAGCTGTGGTACATATACACGATGGAATACTATTCAGCAATCAAAAAAGAAAAACTAGACGCATTCATAGGAACATGGATGGAACTGGAAGGGATTATGCTCAGCGAAGTAAGTCAGAAGGCAAAAGAAAAATACCAGATGGTTCCTCCCCTAGGAGGAATATAAGGGAGCCAAATAAGGATCAAGGAAAGGAATAAGAACAACAACAACAATAATAATAAACCAAAAATGAAAAGACAAGGACAAATTGGGGACACTTGGTGGGGTGGAGGGAGGGGGAGGGTTGAGGGAAGATGGGAGCACGAGGGACTGAGGTGATGGTCCACTGGTGAGATGGTGATGGGAAATACATGGGGATTACAACTGATGTCAAATAAATATAAAGGGAAAAAATAAATAAAAAAAAAAGATATTTGCTACCTATTTATCCCATTTATTTTCTTCAACAATTCTATCAGATGGGTACTCTTACTAGCCCCCCTCCCTTTTTTTTTTTTTTTTTATAGATGAGGAACCTGAGTTTTAGAGATTGAGTACAGATATAGGGAATCAATTCAGACAGTCTTTCTTGTCTACCTCATTGTCCTAGGCGGTCATAGAATATAGGAATGTGTTTCTGTAAGATTCACAAATACCTTTGGTATCCACTAGATTGTTTTAGTATTGCTGTTTGTGTATGGCACTATATCCTTATTTCTGAATATGCATGCTTTTATTGGATTGTTTTCTCTGACTTATGTAAATGAAAAACATGCAGACTTAAGAAAATGCAGAGATCAATAGCTTTGATGAAAATGTTTGCTTTTTTAAATTTAAAATGAAGTTTGATCAGTGGAAACAAGGCTGGCTTGAGGGGTATGGGACTCAGCAAATATTTTTTTGTGTGTGGGATTCCTCTCTAGATAGCAGTTTGAGTCATCCCAAATCAGCATGTCAGCTCCACTCTGGCAATCCAATTTTGTGCAGTTCTACTGCAGGAAACCACCCCAGTCAGGATATTCTGCTCTAAATGAAAATTGGAACCCACATGGCACCCAGACAGACTGAGGGTGCCCCTGTGAGCTTCTCTGCCCTGGTCTCCACGATTCTAGCCACCAGAGCATGACTTAGAAATTACAGAGGAATGTGCTCCCAAACCGAGTTCCCTGAGTGGGGGCAGGGTAAGATACTGCTTCCCTGGGTTTGAAGTGTGGTCCTGACTGCAAATATGTGATAGACTAAGAATATATGATGGTTAAGATAACTGCAACAGAATGTTTGAAGACCCATACTAAATTGTATACTCTGTTGGTGTTTAATATATTTCAAGGTATGTAATATTGTACACATTACACGTGAGCCGCTTATAATCTTTTTCTTACAAATTCTGTGGATAAGAAACTAAGTTCTCTAAATGTTTCCTCGTGAATATAATGGACAGCGAAGGAGCCCTGCCAGTCATGTGCAAAACTACTATTCTAATGGCTTGCATTTATTGAATTCTTATTGTGCACCAGGCACTGTTCTAAATGTGTTTCATGGATAATCTCATTTACATTTCACAACAACCCTGTGAGGTGAGTTCTTTTAACCTCTTTTTATAGATGAAAAATGAGGCATGGAGAGGGACCCCATTTGGACCTGCAAACCCAACACGAGGTTCTTAGTATATAATTATCATGCCACATCACCTGATTGAGATCTTTTCAACACTAGCTGCTGGTAGATTTGTTTGAGGATCTTTTAAAAGGTACCAATCACTGGTCATTAACCCCCCTCCCACCCCTGAAACTCCAATTTAATTGTCCTCGAAGTGGGGCATAGGCATAGATCCTTTTTATAGCTCCCCAGGCAATTGGCATGGCAGGCAGGGTTGAGTGCTAATAGAGAGCAGACAGGCAGTGAACTTGTATTGAATCTCAATCAGAATGACTCAACCTTGACAACTCCAAATGAGTAAATGCGCCTTAGTACACTTCAAAACTAAGTACACCACACACAGAAGAATTCTGTTTGGTATCTGTTAAGTAGATACATAACCAGGATCTTCTTTTTTCATAATACTGACTATACAAACAAACACAGAGCATTTCTTAAACAGGAGCAGGTGTGGAGAGGGTGGAGGTAGCTGGTAGAAGTGCTTTGCTACAGTGGGAGGAGGGTCTTAATATTGACCTTATGTAGTACCTCAGGACCTGCTGATTATTTAAAGCAGACTGACTTTTGGTCAGTTTTGTTTTTATTTAAAAAATATACTCACATCTGCACCACTGGTGTGCTACCACTTGGGTTGTCACAGATGATGCTTTTAATTGTATCATCAAAATTATAAGCATGTGTGTGCTCGCTCTAATATATGAACTTGTCAGCATATTTATAATATATAATGTTATAACTATGAATATAAATTATTAAATTATGATTATGATTAGGAACACTTATAATGTGATATGTGTATTCTTATGTTAAATAAATATATGAATAATAAAACTATTTCTTACAACAACCTTTAGGAAAAGTATTCTTATCTCCACTTTACAAATGAGGAACTTGAAATGAGAATTTAAGCTATTTCTCAATGTTAGGAAGTTAGTAATACATAGTTGCTATGTGCATTTACTGTGTGACTTACCTATATTATTTTAATTCTTTAGCAATCCTATGACATGGTACTGTTATTAATCTTTAAAAAACAGGTGCAGGAAAAGACACAAGGAATTCAAGGCACAGGATGTAAAGTGATTTTTATAGCCTCCCCTAACTAGAAGTTGTTGAGCCAGAACTGGGTCCTGGGAGGGCTTCCTCTGACACCCTGTTCCAAGCCTAGCCATGCTATTCTTATGTAAATGGTATAACCCAAGCATTTATTCCCAGAGTATCCCACTCCCCCTTCTTGACTGTGATCTTTTGATGCTTTCTAACTTGTCTTTAACTTCTGGGTCTGTCAAATGAAGGAACCTAGACTATGTCACTCTAAAGAGCTGGAGACAATTGAGAAGTAGATACAAGAAAAGCTCCCTGCCTCCCCGCCTATTTGCTTAAAAGAGGGTACAAATTCTGAGAAGTGTCCCTCCTCTTTAACCATCAGGAGGGATAAAAGTTAATCACAAAGACGATAGCTGTAGATTGTTATTGGTCTGGAGATGGCACCAGAGGAATCAGTATAATTTCACTATCTAGCCTTTACCTACATTGGTTTCTGTCATAATTACCTTTCACAGTCTGCCATCCTTGGAAGCCTAAAAGCTTTTTTCTTTCCCTTTTTGCACAGATATACTGTTTTTTTTTTTTTTTTTTTTTTTACTGAAAATACTATAGTCTAACCTCTTTTGGGTATTCTTCTGTGAGTTTCAGATATACAAGTGATATATAATTTAATAAATTTATTTTTTCTCTTGTTAATCTGTCTTTTATTATAGAGCCCAAACAAAAAGTTCAAAATGGGTAGAGGAGAATTTTGTTCCCCTGTGTAAAAAACGCACACAGCTCATTGTGTCGCAGTTTTGTCCTGTGACTTGAGCACGTGTCCCTGATGCAGCTGTAGGCACATCTCAACTTGTCTGAGACTGGACTCCTCCACTGTGCTTACTTCTTCATCTCTTTAGCATCCTGGTCAATTACTTCAGCATCCACCTGTCTCTCACATGAAGACTCCCACTTTCCATCTGGGAGTTACTTTACTTGTTTCTTCAGTCAGGAAGGTGACTACAGGACATAGGTAGCTAGCAACCAAACTTTCTCTTGTCACTCTTTCTCTCTCTGGGGTACTCTTTGTTTTTATCACAACTCTAAATTATGTCAAAGAAGATGACAGCCCTAAGAAGAATTAAAAATAAACTTGGCTGTGTGACTATAGAGAGGTGAGCTAACCTTCTTCCTAGATTCTTTTATCTGTAAAAAGGGATAATGTTGAGGCTCTGAAGGAGGGTTTAAGTGGAAAAGAATGGTAGAAAAAGAATCATATTTATAGGGCTATACTTCCTTGCAGGAGAGGAAGGGTGTATTTATTCTGTCATTCTAGATTAGGTCTGGAGTTTGGAGATCTTTCATTTAATCTGTAATTAAAAAGTTACTATGGTCAGTGCTTTTACAGACTGGATTTTGTCTTCCCAAAATTGATATGTTGAAGTATAAATGCCCAGATTGTGTTGGAGATAGGACTTTTAAAGAAGTAATTAAAGTTAAATAGGGTAATAAGGATGGGACTCTAGTACAATGTAATTAGTGTCCTTATCTGAAGGTGGAGAGTTAGCATGAGATGTATACAGAGAAAAGAGAAAAGATCGTATGAGAGTTCATTCAGTCAGAAGGCAGCCATCCTCAAGCCTCAGGAGACACCAACCTCCTGATTCCTTCTGGCCCCCAGAATTTTGAACAATTAATGCTGTTTACAACACCCAGTTGTGCAATTTTGCTATGGCAAATCTAGTACCATACACTAACAGATAATCACCTTTGCATTCGAAAACATATTTTTCAAAGTGATCGTTCCCAATATGCTCATTTCATGCCAGTCATTCAAGGTCGGACTTGGCTATCCCCAAAGTGACTGATCATTTCACCATAGGAATGAAATTATCATCTCAATTTTTGTGGAAAGAATTATATCACTAATGACACAAGTTGCATAACAGCTTGTTATGCACTGTTGTCTTTGTTTAGCATTTCTGGTCTTTTGTGTCTTTAAGGAGCCTAACCATTTAGAGGGACTTTGATGTAACTCCTAATTTTATATTTGCTATTAAACCTCTCTGCCTTGCAGGGATCCTCAGTGGAGGTTTATGCCATCCTCTTGGTCTTAATTGAACCTGGTATTGATTAACAGATCAAATGATCTTAAATTAATAATAATGAAAAATTGCTCTCAGATGGCACTTGTACATAAAAGGAAACACTTCCATTAAACAAATGTTATATCATCAAGAAACCCATTAATGGCTCTGCCAGTGATCATAGCTGTGTAATTTTTCTCATCACTGTTAATAATGAGCAAAGTTATAATTGCATATGGAGCTTAATTAAAATTTTCTATCTTATTAATGAGTGTCCATGCTTCAGCTTTCTCATTAAATGGACTGCAAAATTTAAACCACATTTCTTGAGGTCCAGGTACTTAGAATACATGAAAATATATGAAATCTCAGTATGATGCAATTATTAATCATGAATATGGGTGATGGAATTACACTTAAACATTATTTAAACTAATCATAATATTTTTAAAGGATTTGTATTTTATATGTTTTTATCTCTTACATACAACATAACAGAAATAATGAAGAAAAATTACCTTTCTTCTAAGTAAGTAAACCTTTCACTTAACAAGTAGACCTATCTCCTTAGTAAATAAGCTCCTACCATTTTTTCATCCTTTTATGCTTATTCAAGTGCAAATGGTGAGATCTTTACCATTCTCACCTTCTGTCCTTCCTGAGCACTCTCCGACATTATATCTTCCACTCCCTTTCACCTAAGTTAGTACAGCGTCCATGGACTTGTTCTTGCCAATGGCACTGATCAAAAAACATGTTTGCCATTTTCAACTGGAGACAGTTAAGAGCTGGTCAGCTTTCTGCACATCTCATTTCCACCACTTGCCTTCCAGATACAGAGGTTTCAGAGGTGGTACTAGGAAGGGTCTTGGGTCCCTAGACAACTGCATGAAGCAGAGACCATCCACCAATCCCTGCTGACCTAAATTAAGCTGATATGTGAGAAATTAACTTTTGTTAGTTTCAGCAACCAAGATTTTGAGATAATTTGTATAGTGCTTAGCCTACCTCAATACATATATTTTACTTAATATCAAAGTCAAATATAACTTTTATTCCATTTTTGAAAAAATGGAAATTATTGAGACATTCCTACATACAAAATAGTCTTCTATGTTATATAGTCAGGATTTTTGTACCTGAATAATACTCTTTGTTAAAAGATATGTCAAATTAAATCACCATTTTTCAATAGTACACATTGTTTCTTGTATTTTCCTCTTTATGGAATATTCTTATGCATTTAACATCTATTCTTAGAATTATACTGAAAAAAATTTGTTATACTCATGTGTTAGTTTACATTGCCCCAAGCCATTGTAAAAGTATAAGTCAAACTTTTAAAATTGAGTTTTTTAAATTTACTTGCATTAAATGATACTTTATATATGAACACTTTAAATATAAACATATATATATAAAGTACATATAAATATAAGGCACATATTTACATAATGTACACAAATAAACTATGCAACCACTATATATTTATACACACATGTTATAATTTGTACTTTGGTAACTGGTGTTTTATATTTTTCAGGTTCATTTGCTTATACAAACATATTACCTCTTTTCACAAGGAGAATTCAACTGTCAGTTGGGGAGCATATAACCCTTCAATGTAACAGATGATACAATGAGAATTGAGGGGATTAATGAGGGGAGGTGTTAAGGTAGTGACTGAGCATCGGAGTATAGATCTTATATTTTGAATACAGAGATTTTCTATTATAGGAAAACCTTCATGTTTATGAAATATGGCATGTCATTCTAGTCCTTATGGATGTCATCTTGTGAAGAATGATCTTGACATAAATAAAAGTACATCTCAGCTTATATCATTCCCTGTCACTTAACAGACAAGGTGAATTCAATAAATGCCTTCAGGCACCGTTGGCACATAGCTTTGAAAGCTTTGATTCGTAGTTGAGTTCACTCCAGCCGTGGGCAGAGCCAAGCACAACAATGTATTTCATAGTCTAGTCTTCTAGACTAGATTTATGTGACATAAGGATGAATGAATTCCACTTGAGTGATTATTAGTGGTGGAAAGATTAAGTATTAGAAATGGCCAGATAAGAGGCAGAGGCATGTGATATCGGAGTAATAATAGGTCATGTTGAACAGAGTTTACCTAGAGAAGAAGTGGGATATAACACTGAAAAGATGAGGTAGAGATGGTGTAACTCAATTCCATTAACAAGTATCAGGTTCCTGCTAAGTGCCAGGTACTTCCATAGGTACTAGATTGATGAAAGACAAATCAGATGGAGGTCTTGAGTTCCTAATGAGGTAAGAGAGAATACAGTTTAATGAAGAAGTCAGAAGTCTTTGTAATTAACTTGGGACATGAACCTGAACTTTGAATTTTGTGAGTTTGGACAAGCTACTTCATTGTAATTTTCCTCATTTGTAAATTCAGCATAACTATAGTACATAGATGTGTTGCAGAGCAAACTTAGGGTTAAACCTACAAAGGTTTTAATGGGTAGTCTGATGCATAGTGTGCCTACAAAAATGCTAATTATTTTATTTTCCTTAACTGGGAGGACTTTTAAAACAGCTGTACTGTTTCATAATTAAATGCAACAGTAGAAACACATACAAGGTACAAAGTTAGCACAGAAGAGACTGAGGGATATAGTTAATTTGAAAATACATTGAATTATGTATACCAATTCTTGACCCCTTCTGTGTCCATGGTCTTTATCATATGCAGAGTTTTCTAGCTCCTTAGGAAAATTATGCTTTCTTGTCAACTTTGATAGGTGATGCTATTTGCCTTGACCAATAGGTGTTTGCAAGCATGAGGCAAACAGGGTCTTGAACTACGTATGAATTATACTTGTGGCTCTTATGCTTTGACAAAGCTAGGAGATGAACAGGTCCCAAACATGATGTCTCAGCAGGGAGACATGGGATGAATGGAAGTGACTTACACTCACAGATTTGTAGCTTAAAAAGAAGTTCTTTTTGAACCCTGCTTATCAGCCAGCTTCCATGCTTGTGAACAAAAAATAAATACTCATTGTTGTCTATCATTTAGATGTGGAAAATGTTTCTCCACAGCAGTGTTTGATTGCTATGGGGTGGGTCTTCTAGAATGGTGTTTTCAACAAGATTTATAAATATGATTTAGAAATGTGAAATATCATGATTTAGTATTTCAGTTTTGGACTCTTACTGGAGAATGTAGTGTTAATAAAGGAATCATGAAGGAAGAGACAATGGACATAAACATGAAATACTCTGTGTACATGAAAATGGCAAGATTTCATCTTTATTATTTAATAACTGAATAGTATCCCACTGTGTATATATTTTCCCCTTAAAAAATTGTAGCAGTATTAAAATAATAGACTTTGAAAGCGACAAAAATTACAAAACAAAGAATTCTCATTAATTTTATGGCAAAATTATGTTTAAGTGGGTAAATTGTGCTATATTCTAGACTTTTTTTTTGCCTTCTACTTATAAAAATCTCCTACAACCAATCCCTTCCCATAACAACCCCCCCTTACACTTTCTATATATGAGATTCTCTTGGTAGCCTCAATTCTCAGCCAGGTATTTAGGGGTTTTTTTGGTTTAGTTTTTCTGTTCTTTTCCTTTTCTAAATTTCACGTGTGCAATCATCTGATATTTGTCTTTCTCATTCTGACTCATTTCATTTAGTAGAATCTCCCCCAGTTCCTTCCATGTTGTTGCAAATGGAAAGACTTCATTTTTTTTAAATATCTGAGTAGTATTTCATTGTGTACATATATATACCACATCTTAATGCACTCATCTATCACTGGACATTTAATCAACAACTGTTTCTTGAGCCTTTATTACCAAACTGATAGTGCTTGTCTAATGTGGGTGATAGGTAGAAAATTTAAAATGTGATGTGATAGGATAGTGATTTGGTGGTTGCTTTGCATTTAGTAGATGGTAAAACATGGTCTCCCTGAGGAGGTAACATTTCATTTGAGAAGCAAATGACAAGAGGCCAGTCTTTCACTTTGGGAGAAGATATGTTTATGCTTGGGGATAAAAGGACCAAGCTATGTAGGTGCCATTTACTAAATGATAAAATAGTTTATACTACTGCTGTGATGGTTAATTTCAAACCGACTGCTCAAAATACCCAACTGCTCATATGTGGACAGGGAACATGGGATACACAGACTAGCAGTGTGTTGTCAAATGACAGAGAAGTAGGGCCTGAATTGCCAGTGGAAGGAGTTATAAATTCCACCCATGGGGTGTAACTTAATTACTTCGAAAATAGCAGGAGCATTAGAGACCATCTGGTTCAAACCTGATATTCTCAGATAATGAATCAGTGGTCCAGAGAGGTATAGTGATTTTTCTTAAGTCTTAAGGTTCTACTCTGCAAGTTATGTAGCCATTTTGTAAGACTCACCAATTTAAGTAGATTGTGAGTCAAATCTGAATTTCAAATGGAGGAGAGAGACGTTCCAATATTACTAGAGTTTGCTGAAGGCTAAATTCTCTGTTATCACCAAATTTCACAAATTCTCCATATTCAGTTTCCATTTGCATAGAGCAGGAATATTGCAATAGAGACAAAAACATACATCAGTAGAGAGCCGACAGGGAGATAGATAGATAGATAGAGAAAGAGAAAGAGAGAGATAGAGATGAGAGGTTGATTGACCTGTTTACTTCTATAGCACACAGCAGAGCCTAATTCCTATTTGACTTATTCTAGCAGATATGAGTCCAACATGTGCTTTGTGACTAAATAGGGGAAGTCATATGTAGTAGCAGGAAAATGCCAAGTTCCTGGAATTACAGTCAGAGGACCTGTGTTCATTCCCTGTGGTCGCTCCTTAAACCTTTCATTCCCCAGCCCAGAAAATTAACACATCACTTACATTGCCTAACCCACGTGGCCATAAAGACTTAAGAGTAAGGAGAGAACTCCGTATGGTATATCTGTTAAACAATGGAGAGAAAATATGATTGGCTTGTTTGCTAACATAAATGATTAATCAGCTTGGTTGCTTTACTTCTCTACATCACAGTACTCCAGTTTCTAAGAGAGAACTACACTAAACTCTAAGATCCCTTCTGGCTGTAACAGTTGATGGTTTATGGCAGAAGAATAGCCTTAAATCCTTGTAAAAGTGTCCTCTAGCCTTTTGTTTTTGCTAAGGGGTTTACCACTAGCAACCCAATATATGTTTCAGTGTCAAGAGGAAGGAATTCATTATGGGAAGTTTTCTGTCTTAGTTCCCATATACACAAAATTCAAGGAGCACTTGAATCAATTCTGGGATGGGTGTTTGATCCCATAGCATCTTTTTCTGGAGTTGATTGACAGAACTACAATTTCTCAAGTTTATTTTGGAAAAGCAGCTAATCAGATAGTTTTGTGATGTTTCTGGCTGGATTTTAAAATGACCACTGGATGAACTATAAATCTAGTTGGATTTACACTGCAGGAGCAGAATATTTTATGAGTTCATTGTTATAGATAACTATTCTCATTCAGGTTCTCAGGGCAGGATTCTGTAACTCACTGAATTGAATAATTGCTCTCTGAATAGTAAAGTAAATTCATAGGAGTCCATGAGAAATTAACTCTCATTCTGAAGGGGAAGGTGAATTGGCCAATTTCCTAGCTTTTTCCAAAGATCCTGGACACTGTCTGCCAGCAGTTCTTAAACACCTTTAGAAGAAAAAAATCAGAGTTTCACTTATATGAGACAGCATACAGTAAGGCCTTTTCCATTTATTCTGTTTCAAAAGGTGAGAAACCCTCTGCCTCCCATCATTGCTTAATAGCAAATAAGTTTTATTGTAAAGCAAATTTTGGGGGAAATTGCATAATTTAGCAAGGCAGAGAGAAAATGTTTAATCTTTCACCTGAAAAATGTATTTAACTTAAAGTCTAGTTATTTGAAAATGATCAGTAAAAATTCTGGCAAACATATATACCACTGTTTGATAGATTAAAAAACATATCCCACAACAAATATAAGTCATATTGATAAAATAAAGTTCATAGTGTTTAAAAATTGGAAAGGATATTGACAAAAAAAAAAAAGCATGACCTACTGAAGTTAGCACTGACAATGCACTCAAAATTTGCTTTGAATTGTTGAAGATCTTTATGTATACATCAACATTTGGATCTCCATAGAACTGCAGGAGAGAAAGACTTAGAATACCAAATTATAGTCCCTACTAAACTCTTGTCATACTCTAGTTCTTATTTGAATATCAAGTTCTATTAACTCATTGCATAATTTATAAGATCAGTTGTCATAAATCATCTTCATTATTGCAAACATGAATCTACATGGGCATTGCCTATCATTCACTGCAGAACTGATGATAGTTTGTAAACCCAGGAGGAAGATGCCATGGGTCCTACTGTAGAAATTTGCTTGATATTTAATAGTACTTAACTAGTTTTCATGTGGAAGCTTTTTTATCTCTCCAGGATGACATTTCATTATAAAATGGACCATGTTCTCTTTTACTGAATGACTCAGTTCTAGGCATTGGGACTCAATCCAATACTTGCCAAAGACTAAGTTTTCAATTTAGTAATCGCCTTAGATAAAGAAAGGAAGGGACTATTACTAACTGCTCACTAAATTTCATAAATTTTGCTAGCTGTCTTACACGTACTATTGAGTTTAACCTGTGAAATAATCTTATGAGGTATTTGCTACTTATCCTGATTTAAAGATTTGGAAGCTCATAGACTCAGAATGTTATTTTAATGTACTCAGGTCTGTACAAGGGTTACACCACACAGCAGGGATTTGAATCGGTATTTTTAGTTTCCAAATCCTGTCTGTTCACATTATTGCTCCTACAAAGGTGACAGATACCTTTCCCCAACATTTAAGACACATACTTTCCAAAAACTTGTAACCAGTGTGATTGATTTGTTCATAATCTTGTACATGTTCTAAGACCTGCAACAACCATGAACTGCTGGGTGAACCAACATTGCATCAATAAAAAATTTAAAAATTAAATGAAACTTATAATTAGTATTTAGAAAAAAATAATGAGCATAAAGATTCTTGAGAACATTTTTAGAAATGGAATCTACTAATTCCAGCCTTTTTCCATGACAACACAAGGAAAATATTTTTCTGACTTCTTTTTAAGAATCAAAGGAATGGAGAATTGGTTAAGTGTCATCAACTAACCCTTTGAAAAGACCAGGGAGAGGAGCATTTAGTTTCCTGGAGAAGTGATGAAATTTCAAAGCCAGAAATATATTTCATCTCCTCTGCTCCCATAGGTCTACCCCACCCAGGAATGTCACTGCAGAATTCTGATGCTTTTGAGAACAGAATATCAAAGAATGAGCAATGAATTAGTCATAAACATGGGGAGAGTCTTTAAACACTTTGTTTTTGGAGTATGGTGCTCCACAGGTAGCTCCACAGTGAAAACAGGTGAAATTAAACACCTTGCTCTTATGAGCATAGCACCAGGAGTCCTGCCAGTAATTTATGTGTATGTCTGTACTGACACATATTTCTACATATTTATTCCCATGCTCCTAATTTTAGAGGCGAGAGAAATGAGTAAACTGATTAGTAATTTGATTGTATTTGATTCAGCTGTTTCACTAAGTTCCTTATAACAGTTCTAGAGTAAGTTTCCACTAACAGAGAATTTAGTTCAGCCTGAGACCTTAGAGAGTAGTAGATTGACTGGTGATGGAGTGATCGAGCCATTCATTTATTCAGCCATTCTGTTCATTCACCCAGCAGTTACTAGACACTGTGCTAGATATAGAGGATACCCGATTGGAGGAGACCTGCAGTGTTTTTTGTCTATTCTTGTGGGGGAAGATTTATTACAGGGCACTGTGGCCAAGTGCTAAAGACATCCATTATGGAATGGAGTTGCAGGAATGATTTGCTAGATATTGGAGAAATCTAAGCTGAAGCAGGATTAAAAGCTATCTGGATGATGAAGCATGGAAGGAACTCTAGGTGGAGGCCAGTGGTGAGAAAGCTCTGGTTTCTTAAATTTCCAGCAATTCTATACCATTAAAAGGAAATGGGGAGAGTGGCTGAAAAAGTGGGTCCAGTTTCAGGGATGGATAAGATGCGTATCTCTCTTAAAAACAAAAGTGGAGCCTAGAAGGGTTTTATGCCAAAAGTTAGTGTACTGGATTTCAGCTCAGAAATATCAGTCAGACTTCTCTGTAGATAGATTGGATTGGATACAAAATCTGAACAGAGAATTAAGTTGAAAAGCTATTGGAGGAATTTGCATAGGGGATGATAGCACTCATAGCCCATTCCACCCCCATCCTGCTGCCTTGGAAGAACAAGTCCTATTGCTCTTTGGTCCTCATACCGTCAAATTGTCATGGTATGTGAATATACCTCTCTCTGTCCTGACATCCTGGAGAATCCATATCTTATTCATCTTTGTAACCTCAGAACCTAATAGGCTCTGGCACCTAAAGGGCATCCAACAAATATTTGTTTGATCAAATTCTCTCTTGCTTAACTCTCCTCTTTCCTTCTGGGCATTCATTTCTCACGCGAGATTCATTCATAGCTTTCCAAATGAGGCAAGAGAGAATCATACCTTGATTTTGTTAATCTGTCTGATGTTCCTACCCCCAGAGGTGGAGCAGTGTGACACAGAACACAGGTCTGTTTTTCACCGGAGTGGAGGTATTCTTAGAGAAGCATTAGCACAGAAAACAACAATCTGCCACTTCATTGTAATTCTCTGCTCCAGTTCCCTTGAGCTTTCTTCTTGATAGGCATACTTAATGACAGAGCAGAAGGAGTTGGAGAGTTCATAGTTGTTATGTAAAACCTCTCTCTGAACTGGTCTAGGAAACCTCAGACACTCACTACCTATTAGTAGACAGTTGTAGCTTAGTGGAAGGCTTCCTTTTGCAGAATTGTTGACTTGAAACCTTAGTGAGCTACCAGTTAGGAATTCCAGTTTCCCCTTGCTTTACGTGGAGGCCTATGAAGGTCACATACAGAAGAGGACAATATGTCTCCAAAGCCACAAAATCCCAACCAAAGCCTAATGTTAGCAGTACCTTGCATGGCTTTAGCAAGATGTGTATACAGAAAGTATAGTCTTGGATATTCTGTTTTTATATTAAAGACATGTGACAGGTTGGCTTGGGGCTGAGGGCAGACTCTAAGCATTCCCAGGTACTCAGTTGCACTAAGGCACAGAGTCTGCTTATCCAGCCCTCTTCTAGTTGGATTCAAGTTTTGGGGAGGAGGCCATTAGTCAGAACTGTCTGCCAGATTCTTACATAGGAGCTGCCACCTCGGGATTTTAATTATGAGCCCAATCTATTTTCTAGGTGGTGTCAAATTGTGCCTAGTTCTTTGTTTAACTTGACCGCATGGCTAAATATATTTCTCATAATCTATGCCATCATCCTGGACTCAATTCAGTGATGTAATTTTCTGTGATTATGATAACTGCTTCCATCTTTTCTCTGCCTGGATGCCCTATGACTCTAATACTTTCTTATATTGTTTTTAAAAATTGGCAATACTTTTGGAGCACTTATCTTGGCTTCTGCACACCCTCCCACAAATGTGCCCTCACAGAGCTGTCTTTGGGGCTCTGTCAGAATACCTGACCTCTATTCGACTAGAACAAATTCTTTTCTTGTCTGCTCTTCACTACTGTAGGAACTTCTAGCAGGCTGAACAGTCACTGTCAAACTTTTATCTTCAGCTATACATTGGCTGACATTTGTTACCCCTCATTTATTATTTTGGAGGTTGTGGAATGAAGGTATAAAGAAAGAATGGAGGAATTTGTTTTGAGAGGTAGCCGGGGATGCTGGGTCTGCCTCTTCCTCAGCCATACCAGGAAGAAGCCAGAAGCTAATCCACCTAGTTTGGGAAAGAATTAGAGAACATCTGAATGCCTGAAAAAAGTCTCCAAAATTACAGTCAAGGCACAGGAGCACTACTTAAGGAAGTGAAGGTGTGCAAAGATAATGCAGAAATGGAGAAATTGACTGAACCTGAAACTATATGCAGGGTGGGGTCCTCAGAGACACAGATGTGTGGGACAATCTTGCTTGATATGTGTTTGTCAGGACCATGCTGAGAATCAGAACATTGTAGACTCACAGAACTTTACAGCTTGAAAGACTGAGATCATGTTAGAGAAGCAAGTGGGGGCAAGGTGGCATTTGTGAAAATAAGCCAACAAATAAGGATGATGGCCAACACCCCACTTGGTAGACAATAAGCACCTTGTGACAAGCTGACCCAGTACTATAAGATCATCACATTTTTCAAGAAAAGCCAGAAACCCAGATTTTGCATGAACTTTCAAGAGTTCTAAATGCAGTGACACAATTAAATTGTTTCTAAATACAGCAAAGTCAACACATATGTGTGGGCTGAAAGTTGAAGCTAATCTTAATGGAGACTTTATTTTTAAGGTGATATTAGCTGGGACCCAAGGAAGTGGATTTCTCCAATACAGTCATGCATCACTTAAAGATGTTCTGGTCAACGATGGACTGCATACTCGAGAGTAGCCCCAGTAGGCTATACCATACAGCCTAGATGAGAAGAAGTTTGTGTGATTATTCTCTATGATGTTTGCACTAGGATGAAATCACCTAATAGCACATTTCTCAGAATACATCCCTCTCATTAAGCAGCACATAACTGCAATTAACTTGCAGAAGGGGAAATAATTGATAGTTTAGTTTTCTTCCTTACCACCTTCCCGTCTTCCAACTCACAACCTAACATCCTGTGGAGATGTGGGGAGCATAAAGTATTCAGGTCTTCTCTCAACAAAAGGTGATAAGATGATAAGACTCTGTTCCTTCTTGAATTTCTGTTGGCTTAGCTGATCCTCTGTGAGGTTGGCCCCTGTTTAATGCTGTGAGAGTGGAAAGATACCTCAACTATATTCTAGCTCTGGTTTATCTAGCCTTGAAGCCTGGGAACATGCTCTTCTCTCCCTTAGACTTCATTCCTTTCATAGAATGAGGCAGTTACCCTAATAACGTCCAAGTTAACTTTTAAGTCTGACCCAGGTAAATTAAGCTTGGTTTAGCTATCTTTCTAAATCCTTATTTCAGTCTCTCCATTACTAATTCCTTTTGCTTCATTGTTCCCTCTCCTCCCTGTTCTATGTCCACAACACACATTGAGGACCTATTATCTTTATATTGCTCCGACAGCCTGCAATTCCATAGGTATGTACAGTGGAATCTGCTCACCATAGCCTATGTAAAGGAATTAAAATCTTTGTTCTTTCAAAATTCAAGTAGTCAGGCAGAGAGAAATAACATGCTTAAATGTTAAAAAATAAATTTCTTAACATGAGAAGATGGAACTGAAAAACTTAGGAAAAATATTAGAACTAGTGAGAATTGAGTAAAAGGACCAGTTAAAACATAAACAACACTCTAAAATAGATCAGTCATAACCAGTTAGCAACAACACACACCCAAGCCCTCTTCTAAAAGACATATTAAAAGAAATTTATAGGGGTCTCCCTGGTGGCTCAATGGGTTAAGCAATGCACTATGAGGAAAACCATAGCCACTGCAGCACGAGTTCAATCCCTGCTGCAGGCCAGGGAGGGGACCCACATGGTGCAGCAGGCCTCTCCTGCTACACCCGCTGCTCCTCTCAGCAGTGTGTTTCAGCCAGTCTGCCTATTTTGCTCCCCACTCTGTCTCTGGTGAATCCTTTCACTCCACGCATCTCTGACCTGTACCCCAGTTCTTGTATGCATAAATAAATAAATCTTTAAAAAAATAAATTTATAGTACCTACATGAGTAAAACCATAAACCTTTACCATAATGCATAAAAGAAGATGGGAACAAATGTTGATAGAAAAGAAATCATATTACCTGTTGATGTCCTCCAAGTTAATCTATGATTTGAGTGGATTCCTTCCAATTCTATACATTAACAGAATATCAGTAAAAACTCAATCACAGTTAGGACATACTAGAGAAGCTGTTATAAAATGATTCTCAACTTCACTAGGTGACATGAAGCGCTATCTTCCAAATATATTCATATACAATAATTTCTTTCTACTGCTTTTGGTCCAAGTCATCAACTTTCCTCATGTGAATTATTTCAAGAGCTTTGTGCTTTGGTCCTTTTCCCCTTTGTTCTGTTTTCAAACAGCTTACAGGAGAGTCTGTTAAATGTCAGTAACATCATGACAATTTCTGATCAAAATCTTTAATGCTGTCCACTCTTTTTGAGAGTAAAACTAAAATATTTTACTGGCCTACAGCAGAAACTTTAATGATCTGACCTCCATAATGGGGCTTTCTGATTTCCTATTCCTCATACAAGCCAAAAAATGCAAACAATCTCAATGTCCATCTGATTATGAACGGTTAAAAAAAGGTGATATGGGCCTCCCTGGTGGCGCAGTGGGTTAAGCAACACACTATGAAGCAAACAGCAGCCACCGCAGCACGAGTTCGATCCCTGCTGCCGGCCAGGGAGGGGACCCACATGGCGCGGCAGACCTCTCCTGCTGTGCCCGCTGCTCCCCTCAGCAGTGTGCTTCTGTTGATCTGCTGTTCTGCTCCCCGCTCTGTCTGTGGTGAATCCTCTCACCCCCCCCCCCACACCTCTGGCCTGTACCCCAGTGCTTGTATTCATAAATAAATACATCTTTAAAAAAAGATGATATATCCTTGGAATAGAATATGATCAGAAAATAAATCACATAAGATTGAAGTACTGATAATGCTAAACATGCATGAACCTTGAAAACTATGCTAAGCGAAAGAAGTCAGGCAAACAGGACCACATATTGTACGAATCTATTTTATTCAAAATGTTCAGAGTAGGAAAATCTCTAAGGCTAACTAGATTAGTGGCTGTCTGGGTTGTGTGTGTGGGGGGGTAGGGGGGAGAACAGAATGATTATCAGTAGTTATTGGAGTATCTCTTTGGGTGATGGTTGTACAACTCAGAATACACTAAAAAAAAAAAAAACCCTGCATATTTCAAAGGGGTAAATTATAAAAATAGAGAAAACTACTGTTTCCAAGGAATTTTTATCTACACAGCCTCATTCCTTCTTTAAATGACCTGAAGAGCATGTTCTGGGGATGTGGTATCACCTCAGCTATGCAGAGAAGAAACTCAAATTCAAGATTACACTGACTACTCCACTAGCAAGTGATTCATCGAAAATGAGGATTTCTGGCTTCACATTTTACTTTATCCCTTTTACAATACTATTTTTTACTTTTCTCATTTTTGTTTAGATTTCTATATTAGACCTGACCTCAGATCCATTTGCAATGAGTCCATTTCTTTTTGTATTTTTTCACCAGGACCAACATTTTATTCATTAATTCATTTATTCACCCTTTAAAAAACAAGAAGACTACTCTCTAAGCAGACTACCAGAAACTGGAATTACTTTACATCAAGAATTTTGAGGGCCTCCCTGGTGGCGCAGTGGGTTAAGCAACGCACTATGAAGCAAACCGCAGTCACTGCAGCACGAGTTCGATCCCTGCTGCTGGCCAGGGAG
>JAGFMF010011781.1:1168883-1194352 GCA_019455555.1 Galemys pyrenaicus | reverse complement strand
TCTGCCTGTTCTGCTCCCCGCTCTCTCTGGTGAATCCTCTCACCCCCCACACCTCTGGCCTGTACCCCAGTGCTTGTATGCATAAATAAATAAATCTTTTTAAAAAAAAAAAAGAATTTTGAAAATTCCAAAAGTTATGGTTCTTCATGAAAAATACCTCATACTTCATTTCACTGTGGAGATAGAGTTCTGTCAGCTGGTCTATCTGCAAGGAGAGTCAGCCCTGGCGGCCATATCCACATGTACACTCTTCATCTCGAAGCTTCTTTCCTAAAACTTGACCTCAGTGACACTGTCTAAACTGATTACTCTGACAGTCCATCATCCATGCGTCTCTACTAATCTAAAAAACATATTTTTCCTAATTTATTCATGATTTTCCTAATATTTGAGAAATGAATGAGTTACTAAGAATTAATGAAAAATAAAGAGCATGCCATATAAGATTTTAAGATGGGAGTGGCATATCCAACATTTTATTGTGGAAGGAATATCCATAGTGGCAGAGGGGAGGAAATACTGGATTAAGAAGAGATTGAACAGTAGTGCCTCAATGAGTAGATACTTATTGCTTTAACCATCAGTTGTGATTGTTTATTTTGATGATCAGAAGTCTTTTAAGATTCAAAGTGCCATTTAGGGCATCGAAAATTTGATTAAGTTTCTAGAAATTTCATTTTTAAGATCACTAGAAAGTGGTGACAAATCTCTTCCAGACCATACTAGATTCATTCTGTTGTTGCCATTATGAAACTGCATGTGCAGCAGTAAACAAAACAGACATCATTCTGGATACTAAACAATAAAGCAGCAAATAAACGTGAACGTGGGTTTGTGAATAAAGTGATTTAGACTAGAACTGAGGGCCTGGATAAAGCAGTAACAGAAAAATAAATTAGTGAGATTAGGAAAAGCAGCCAAAGAAAGATACCTGTAATATCAAACTGAGCTGGTGGTCATGGCGAGGATGATATCATTATCATCATATTGGCAATAGTGCTTTGTATTCAGGTCATGCTTTCACCTTCACAAAGCATTTTCATAATTATTTAATTCTTGCCATTTTCTAAATGAAATGTGGGTGAAGAAATAGTAATATGGAGTTACAGAATTTCTAGTGTCAGAATCACCTGCTGAGTTTCTAAACAGTTCCATCGCAGCATCATTTGTTAATGTAAATTTTACATGGAAGCCCACCCTCGCCCTGGCTCTACATGCACGCTCTGTCTACTCCCCTCCGTCCCCTGAGGGACTATATATAAAGAAAGAGTTTGTAAACTTGCTAATATCATGCACGATATGGAGAAATTGACTTGTTAAGGAATTCTAACAAATAAGCTGTATACTTTGGCCTTCTTCAACCATCTAAGCAATGCTGTCCATTTAAGCATTGCTATAAAAATGTAACCTACCACACTGAAACTGTTTAATACCTAGTTTGTTGACCTGGTAGGCTGGTCATGAGGGAGCAGAAAGGTCAGGAGAACTGTCAACAGCTTGCTCTGTGCTTGCCGAGGCAGCTCCTGCGACAGTGGTGGTGTTCTCCATGACCCGGCCCTGCGTTGTGCTGGCTTTCCCACTGAACTCAGCGACACTTCTGTTTCTTGCTTTACCTTACCCTAGAGTCCACATTTTAGGGTTAGACTACTTCTTCCTAAAGTGGAGGGAAATTTATTCTGTACAGCGCCTCTGAAAACTGATTGTCCACTGCAGTCGCTGGCACATTCCTCACTTTGCCACAGAGAGGGTGATTTCCCTGGCTACCCTTAAGCTGAAAAGGGAAAAACAGTCTTTTCCAGTCCTCTTTAGACTGGAAGTCTCTCCTCACTCCCTATTGTTTGACTTCGAGGAGCATCATCCTTTCCTGTCTTTTATAAAAGTGATTTCATGACAGCTTTCCCACTTAGGTTCAACTTAACACTCAGAAAACCTTGGATGAGTCTCCCAAGATAATCAAGTTTTCTCCCCTTTCCACACTGGAAACTTACCAATTAGCAGTGCCTGAAGCAGCTGCCTCCCTCCTCTCTATGGATCCTTATGGCCCCTGTGGGGCAGGCGTACAAATCACAGTATATAGAATGGAGTTGACCAAGGGATCGAGGTCGCTGGTTATCCGGAGACTGTGGTCACCCCTTACCTAGTAGCCTGCTGAGTATTGATGAACTTTCAGTACTTAGCTCAAAAGTTGTCTATATTGGATTGAACAGTATGCCCCCCGGATTTCTGTCCCCGGAAACCTCAGAATGTGACTTAACTTGGAAACAGTCTCAGTAGTTGTAGTTAGTTAGGATGAAGTCAGATGATTAGAAATGTCCCTAAATTCAAGAAGGCCATGTGAAGATAGAGGTGCACACATATGCAAGAAGGCTGTGGAACAACAGATTGCAGTGACGTATCTGCGAGCCAAAGAACCCGAAGGAGTGTTGGCAACCATCAGAAGCTAGGAAGATACAGGAAGATTCTTCTCTGTCTCCACTGGAAGCCTAGATGGACCTGAACCTCCATTCCAGCCTCAGGTTTAAACTTTTCTCCCTCTCCCATTTGTTTTCTGTATCCTTTCACATTGAATTTCTCCTTACACCTTAGGCATATTGAACCCATTTAAACTGCAGAATTCTGCACCTTTGCATATGCCATACCTACCATTAAATTTATCTTTTCCAAACTTTGACAAATTCCTTTCATGACTCAGCTCAATACCACCTTCCTAGAACATCCCTTTCCTTTCTGTGCTTTCTTCCTTTCCACAGCAAGCAGAGTCATGCCCACCCTCCTCTTCTAAAGAGTTTGCTCAATCATCGATTAACAGCACATATGGCTTGGTATTATTTAACATTTTTTTTTTTTTAACTCAGTGAGCCCCATTTGTCAGGAGGTTTAAGCTTGTGTCATTTTGCCCAACAATGCTGTAGGGGCTTAAGACATGTTTATGTAAGTGAGTAGACAAGTAAGTTAATAAATGAGTGATTACATTTACATTTAAGTATGAATTTGTGTAGCTCTGCTGAAGAATAATCAAGAGATTCAGTTGGGATTTTGGAGGTCAATAAAGAGGGAGAGGAGACAATAGTCCTTGAGTATCTGAGGGCAGCATTGGCTGCTGGGACGATCAGATCTCAGATGTCCCAAGATGTGCCAAAGCAGTGCAACCATTATTTTGATTTTTTTAAAAAAGATTTATTTATTTATGCATACAAGCACTGGGGTACAGGCCAGAGGTGTGGGGGGTGAGAGGATTCACCACAGACAGAGCGGGGAGCAGAACAGCAGATCAAGGAAGTACACTGCTGAGGGGAGCAGCGGGCACAGCAGGAGAGGTCTGCCACACCATGTGGGTCCCCTCCCTGGCCAGCAGCAGGGATTGAACTCGTGCTGCAGTGGCTGCGGTTTGCTTTATAGTGCATTGCTTAACCCACTGCGCCACCAGGGAGGCCTAGCAACCATTATTTTGAATTAAAGAAGCAGTTGATGAGTGAATGATACCTCCAAATCCCTTTTGTCTAAAAGAAAGAATTTTCTCTGAACCTCTTCCTTTCTGTTCTCCCTGAGGACAGGAAATAAATCTCAGTGTGAAAGTCGCCCTCCCTAGGAGGAGATGGAGAGCCATACTTACGGTGAGGGACAGGGTCCGGAGCCTGTGGACACGTTTGCTTTGCTGAGCTCACCAAAGTGCTTGTCCAAACCAAAGCTCTCAAGACTTTTTTGGTCCTGTTTGTTCCTCATACATTTATTGCTTCTTTGTCTAAAAGCTCTATAGGCTGCCTGTGCTGCTCATGCTCTCGGATCTCTCTGCTTTGCAATGAAAGCTGTCTTTTCCTTTGCTAATCTCGCTCATATTACTGGGAAATTTAACCCTTTGCTAATCTCTCTCATATCAGTATTTTCTTGGGGAATTCCTTGGCTATCCTTAATCTGCCAGCAGAACCAAAGAAGGAGAGGTGGAAATCTCCTCAAAGTGCCCCTATCGGAAACTGGCGGACCTCGACTTCCCTGTGCTAGAAGGAGCAACCCAGTGAGTAACAGAACAGGGAAGAGGTGCAGAAAAAAGAAGTAAATTTCCTTAGGTCAGCGGTACCCAAGCTTCAAGTGCCCCTTAAACATTTTTTATTAAACTATATACCATTTGTATAGCTGCTATTTAATATTTTTCTTTACTGGGATATAGTCTTAAAATTGAAAACATTAATTTAGAAAGAAAACAGATTGCTACCATAATGGAAAACCACCGTGTCTTGCCCAAATCAGAAAGTCATGATAAAAATAAATGGGAAACAGAACCTTATTGCTAATTTCATGCTGAAATTGCTTCTGCCTGTTGAAATTTTAAGTGTGGGACCTAAGCCCTCTTAGCTAAAAAGACAACTTGACAAGTCAGAGGAGGTGTTAAGTACACACATGTACTAAATGAATACTTACTCTTGTAAATTATCAGAATAAATTAATGCAACTTGAGAAGGGAATAACTACCATTGACAGTGAGAGTCCAAAACTGCTTAATTCCCTGGCTGTAAGCTACTAGATAAATTTGCATGCATCCCCATCCTGGAGAAGTCGACTCCTGGGATCACTGGCTTTCTCTCTGAGCCAGAGATAAGTGGGCTTACCTGGAAACCTCACCATCGCTGAGGGCACTGTTCTTGTGTCAGATGTATTCCTAATTCCCAGTAATAGTTTCCTAAGGAACTTTGAAGAAAGAGGAATAGTCAGAAGGAATTTACCTTCTAGCTTCCCAACCTATAGCAAGAACTTTGCCTTTCATCAACTTCACTTTTCCTAACTGTGAATGAAATACACATAATAATACCCATCTACAGTATAAAATTAGCAAATGGATCAAAAGCACTGTGCAGAATGATTGGACATGCATGTAGGGACAGGCAACGTGTAGCAAGTGTTCGTTAGTTTTGGATTGCTGGCTTAAGTGACTAGAAGTTATACATTTTCCCCTAATCATTTGTTCATTTACTAAATATGTACAGATAATCACAGTGCCTTTCCTGCAGATGTGAGAGTGGTTAACATTTTTTATTTGCTGCAGATTAATTCTTTAGGAAGCAAAAGCTCGCAGTTGTACTTAACCTGGCCATTTTTTCTTCTTGCCAGATAATTTTATAATACATTTTCTACTTACATGTTAAGTCATCAATATTTTGTTTTGTGTTTAAAAAATTCCTATATACATGTTTTTGTTACTTCTCTTTTTAATGCAAGATTATGCTTTTGAAAAATTTACCTGTATTGTTTATCTATTATCTGTTATTTAATGTAAATGCTACATATTATTACAAGTAAAAATAAACTATTTTTTTATCTACTCCCAAATAGGGAAACCCATACCCCATTCTTCACTACAACTGACAATACAGAAAATCCATCCAGAATATCACCTATTGTATATTTTTAGTGGATTTGCCAAATCATAGGATATCTACCTTTAACTCTATCAGATAGTGTCAGATTGTTTCCCAATGATTACAGACTGCACAATGATACAGTCTATGAGTTTAAGAACAGGTATACTTGCAGTGGTGGGGGGTTAGGTAGCAGGGAAGTGAAGGTGGCGGTCGTTGATGAGCAGGTGATCTCACAGGCATTTCTCTAATCCTTGTTCTCACCATGAACATCTTCTCAAGGGCTAAAGTGTGCTCATTGTCATCCCACCATGTGACACCAAACTGACCTGCAATGCTCAGGCCCAGCACCTTTCTCCTTTAGTCCTTCTTATCACTTCTATGCTCCCTCTCCTATATGTCAGTATTCCACTGACACAAGGTTCCTTCTTTGCTTCTGTTTAGATGGTTGCAGAGTGCTGAATTCCCCAACAGCATCTCTACCTGATGATAGCTTTTGGAATAATAGGAATAGTTAATCTCAGTAGCTACATAAGTAATGATGGATGTTGCATTAGAAACCTGTTGACTCACACGATAATCAGACTTTCCTGTAACCGCAGGAGTCCACACATTTTCTGCAGAGTTTTTCAACCAAAGAAGCTACCTGTACTTATTCTATACTGAATGTTTTTCATCAGAAAAGAAAATGCATTTAGTACTTAGAATCAGGATTGTTTCTTATTCCCTGCTCTATACGCCCAACTAGGGAAACCTCTAGGGAACTTTCACCTTTGATATACATTAGTAGTTTCCAGACTGGACTGTACATTAGAATCATTTTGGGAGATTTAAAAATATTTATTTATGGTTAAGTTCCACTACTGGAGATTTTGATTTAATTAGTTTTGGGCGTTATCTGGGTATTTGATGTTTTAAGAGATCCCTGGGGAATTCAAATGAGTTAACCAGGTTTGAGAATCACGTTTTTAGGTTTTGATGTTTCTTTCCCTCCTTTGATTTACTTTTACATTCTTATTTCTCCCCCAATACCTTACAAAACCTTTTTATTTTTCTTACTTTGCTACTTATAATGCAACTCAATATTTTACATGGAATTCTCTACTTGTTCCACAAAATGATGATATGCATATATCTTAATTCTTATACTTCCTACTCCAGCTCTGGTGCATAATAGCCAGTGGATCAGCATTCTGGAGATCAGAGTGGAGTACGATTCCTTCCTCCTCCTGGTAGGAGGCAGACTTCCACTCCAGAGGGAACAGCCAGCCAGAAGGTCAAGAAGATAAATCGGTTTTGAGAATGTCAACATGAAAAATGAGAAAACTACTTTTAACAGTTGGAAACCTATTTAAACTCCTAATCCTCTTATTAAACCTGTTTGAAGACAGCCTGGAGAAACTCATGCAAGAGATGCTTCCATTTACCATCCAGATGTACAAAATAAATAATGGAATTTGAATCAGCTGGAGAAGCTGCAGAGCCCTAACACCTGATGAGATTCTTTTATTCATTTTTCCCTTGGGAAAACTAATTACAGCAAACTATTTCATCAAACTGTCCTGGAGAGTGGTTGTACTTGGTGGTTCCATTCTTGGAGAGAATGAGAAGGAAAGATTAGTTAATAAAGGGATAAGACTTCAGTTCTACTATATAAGGCAATAGATGCCAATTATATATGTGTAGTGGTTAGAAAGGGGTCTTGTCATAAATGAGTTTGTTGGAGAAGGAAAATGTAACTATTTGAGAACCATTTTGACTCAATCTTAAATAGGGTTTACTATTATTAGCAATAGGCACCTTTATTATCTTATATGTACTTGACACTAGGTTTTTAGGTCTCTCTCTCTCTCTCTCTCTCTCTCTCTCTCTCTCTCTCCCCCTCTCTCTCCCTCCCTCTTTCCCTCCCTCCCTCTCCCCCTGTCCCTTCTCTCTTGCTCTCTCCAGTTGTTTTCAGCAATGGTGAAAGCCAGGACACGGCACCCCTTTTTAGAAATAGAGTCTTGGAAGTTTCTTGCTCTAAGATCCAGAGGTTTTCAGGGTCAGAACCTACAAGAATTCAGCTAATTCTATTTTCCAAGTCTTCTCTTCTTGTGATGGGGAAAAAAAACAAAACAAAACTAGGACTTTCTTAGGAGTACAGTACATCTATAAATTCTATTTTTTTAAGACATCTGAAGGTAGAGATTGGATTAAGAACCCTGACTAAAGACAATGAATCAAATGAGCTCCAACTTGGGGTGCAACTGAGGGGAGAGCCTCTGTGACCTGTGCTTTTTTTTTTTTTTCTTTTCTTTTTGAGTTGATGATGGAAAGGGATCTTATTTCTACTGCACACTAACCTGGGGACAGTACTGGATTCTACCTGTGATGTTTAAAATAACTAACTTAACTTCAGTCTGTCCAGTGATATTACTTCAAAGCACCAGCCACGACTTACTGCCATCATTACACTTGTTTCATCTCTGTCACCTCCTACTTGCAGTACAGCCTTTGTGTCGGTCCCCTTGATATAATTTTCTCCCTACTCTTGTCCATTCTCATGCCAGGAGGTTTTTCTTTATTGTCACTGTCTTGATGGGTGTAGGGTCAGAGAAAATTGTCAGGCTTTTCTGCCCTCCTGCCACTGATGTCGACGATGGACACCTGTTATCCTGTGCACATGCCTACCAAGATTATTTTTTAAATAATAAAAACTCATTTTCTCTAATAGATGTTAAACCATGTCAGAAAGCTACTGAAGAATTAATCTGGAAAGATAATACTGAGACAAATGAGATGTTAGTATATGATAAAGGGTTGTTTCAAATATTTATCTATTATAAATGTATTTTTAGTTGGACAACTTATAAAACTCTTATTGGTTCTATGAGTTTACAGCAGATGTACCTGAATTTTCAAAGCAAATAACTGCAATAGCAGCAGAAATATTAAAAAAAATTCTAATATATTTTATTAACCTATTTCTTAATATATTTTTAACATTTTATTTTGACTAGAACTGAAAGATGTTAAATTATAGTAGTTATGAGGGTAGGGATTCTTAAAATACCTTGCTAAGAATGTGCACTGCACTGTGTATAGGTAGAATTTTAAGAACTTAATGAAGGGTGGTGGTTCATGTTCATATGAACTGAGAGAATTTAACAAATGTAAGCAATTTTAGTTACTACATGATTTTTGAGAGCAACAGTCATTGAGATCTTAAAGGTTGGTGTAGTTTGCAGAAATTCTTGAATACATTTGGCACATATTTTACATTTTTTCAGTGCTTATCTATTACTATCTCCTGTTGTACACCACTTTGGAATTCATGGCTCCGATGATTGACTCATAAGATGTTGATGGTTGAATTTATATAAGTCTTGTACTTACTGTTAGAAAAAAGAGTGGATGTGGAAATTTAATACATGGCTGGGATCTAAAGAAGCTTGCATGGTGAGGGAGGAAAAAGTGTTCATTCTGGAATTACTGCCTGGACTTGAGTCCCGGGCCATCTTTTAACAGTTGTATGACCTTGAGCAAGTTGCTTGACTTCTCATAATCCCTCATTTGTAGAAGGGGAATCATAGTTAAATCTATTTCATTGATTTGCAATGAGCATCAAATGAGTTATTGAGCAAGAGCTGAATACAGTAAGCACTACATAATTAATTATTAAATACAAATAAATTAATGTGTCTCTCCACAAAAGGGGATAACCATAGATATTTTGCCCTTATGAGGAGTGACTCAGAATGCCCATGCTCTCTGTATCACCCTGTCCTCCTACTTCATTCTCATCCCAAGTAGGAGTAAGGGAATGAATACAGTGAATTCTCTTAAACTCCTAGGAGCACTGTTTAAATTATCTCTGTGAACCCTGAGACCTCCTAACCTGAAATCAATGCGAGGAATCCCTAATGTGAACCATCTGACAGAAAAGAAATAGGTTTCTGTGTGATCCAAGGTCATCCTCTATAGACTTTCTGCCTTCAGGTAATGGATCTTACCAGAAAGGGTGACCTAGCCTTTCCTATAGTAATTTTGAGAATTTGTCTTTTCCCTTGATTTGATTTGATATTCTAGAACTTTGTCCCTTTTTTAAAAAAAATGTTTTCAAAGAAATTCACTCCATATCTTTATCATTCTGCTGTGGGTTTTTTTATGTTTGTACCTGATTTATTTTTATTAATTTTTTCTATTGCTTTCTTTAAGATTTTTCCCTGTCCTTTGTCTGACTCGAGCTCAAGGCCTAATTTAATGTTTTCCTTATTTTGGGGTTATTAACAAAATAATTTAAATGTGTGCTATTTCCTTTGAATACGGCTTTTTTATTTTTTGTGCCATTAGAATGCTATTTAGCGTTCTTCATGTCTAGCAATCTTATCATCTTTTTCATGTCTTTCAATGATGACTTCTACATCGACCTGAGAGTTTTAATTTAGGAGACTAAAGGGTCATACTTGTTTTATTATTTTTTCTTTTAATATCCATGAGGTCATTCACTGTTATTTAAACATTGAAATTTTTAAATTGCATTGCTTTTAATTAGGTAACAGTGGTTTACATTGGTTTATTGTCAGAGGCACAGGTTCATACCCCTCCCCACGTATGTTACTGCATCACACCCACCGCCAAAGCACTTATAATCCTCCACTGTGCTCCATTGGGCCCCCTAGCCACTATGCTCTGCATCTTCCTCCTTCCCCTTTGGTAGTTTAGTTCTACAGTCAGATTTCTGGTGTTTGTTTTGTTTTGGTTTTAACTGATACTTTGCTTTGTTTCTCTATATTCCACATATGAATAAATCCATCCCACATTTTTTTCTTTTTCCTTCTACTTTTCCTAGCATTATCCCCTCAAGTTCCATCCATTTTGTCAAAAATAGCAAGATTTCATCTTTTTAAAAAATATACCTGAATAGCATTCCATTGTGTATATATACTGCATCTACTTAACTTACTCCTTTGTTGATGGGCACTTAAGTTATTTCTATAACTTGGTCATTGTAAAGAGTGATGCGATGAACACAGGAGTAGCTCTCTTTGAACTAGTGTTTTTGAATGCTTGTGGCAGATATCTAGGAGTGGAACTGCTGGATCATGTAGTAGATTTATTTTTACCATACTGTTTTCTAGACCAATCTGCAGTGCCTCCTCCCCCCCTCCCCCCACCAAGTATATGGCAGTTCCTTTTTCTCCGCACTCTTATCAATACTTATTTCTGGTCTTTTTGATATGGGGCCATTCACACAGGTGTGTGATAGAATTTCACTGTGGTTTTGAAATCAAAACCATTTCCCTGATAAGTGATGATGAGCATTTTTTCATGTGCCTGCTGGTCATCTGTATGTTTTCTGTGCAGAAATGTCTGTTTAGCTCTTCTATTTTCTTTTTTTTTTTTTTGGTTGGAATATTTATTTTCTCTTAGTTGACATGTGAATTCTTTGTAAATCTTGGATATTAACACCTTGTTAGATATATGATGCACAAATTCTTTCTCCCATCTGGTTTTTTTTCAATTTAATGGTAGTTTCTTTCATTGTATGGAAGCTTTTAAGAAAACTTTTGTTTTTATTAAATTGTAGTCAGAGACAAAGTCTCGTACACGTCTGGATGGGAGATACTAAGATTTCCTTAGTGACTGAATGTTTCTCAAATACTTCAATAAAATATTGCTGAGAAGACGTTTGCAAAATTTTCATTTCCAATATCATCCAAATACAATTTATTACCAAATTCTGTCACATCTACCAAAAATATATTTTATGTGATTCTCTTTCTATGTCCACCGCCACTGCTACTACATACTTCAAGCAGCTGCCACATTTCTGTCCACCATAATCAACTCTCCTGTTTTGACTTTTAATCTTTTTCTATTAATTTTCCTCCTGTCAGCCAAAGTATTTAAAGAAATTAATACATGTCCCTCCCATTAAATGCTGAATGCTGTTTCCTTTCCTCTCAGAACTGTCAGGACTTGAACACAACACAGAATTGGCCCCTTTCCTCTTGCTTATTATGAAGTAATTACAGAAGCACCTGCCTTATTTTGATTCTTAAAGCTCTAGTCCCTAAGCCAAGCTCTTCTCACCTCAGGTCCATGGCATCTCACATCCTTCCTTGGGAAATGGTCTCTGTGTTTGCCTGATAACTGCATCTCCTGTTACAGGTTTCTTTCCTCCAAGATACCTTTGCAGACCACTTGATATAAAGGAACTCCACTGGTCCCATTCCATATTCATATTTCCTTTTCCTATAAAGGAAAAAGTATTATGGTTTACAATTGAATATTTACTTGCCATGTGTTAAAAGACTATTTCCTCCTCCAGGTTGAAAGCCCCATAAGTGTAGAAACTTTATTTATGTCCCCCAGAAAAACTATTGCTTAGCACAATTCCAATGTGTAATAGTCTCTCAAAAGTATGCTGAATAGAAGAACAATTTGTGTAGAGTACAGAGCATGATGTATTTCCCCAAGTTTAACCTTATTATTTTTAATATTCAGAACATAGATACTTATTTATCTGTTCTTCTTCATCAGTCAAGTGCAAAGCAGTAAGTATTAAAGTTACCACTACAATAGTGTTTCTCTCAATTTCTTCTCTTATTTCCAGCATATTTCACTTTATGTATGCCAAATCAATGTTGTTCAGAGCATAAGTGTTTTTTGACTATAGTAATTCTGTATGATTTAGAACTCTTTAGATTGTAACTGGTGGAATACAGTATGAGTTTGCTGCACTAGATCAAAAGTGGAGCTTTATAAGACTGCAGGGCAGGAAAGTACAGACCTCAAGTGGTTCCTTTCTGTATGAGTGTGTTGGTTTATTTTAAGTCTATGCAGGCCTAAGACTTGTCCAGAAATAATGCATGTCGATTTCCTTTGTTTTTCTCACTGACCACTCACCAAATGGGTTGGAGTCTTCTTATATCACAAACAGAAGCCTGGTAAATATGGCCATACCAGTAGGGCATTTGATCTACATAATGCGTCATGTCTGTGTTGGTGAAACAGCGTCATGTTGGCTAACATTTCATACCTGACCATATGTCTGGCTAGATTTCCAGATGTCACTGAGTCAAGGATGAGTTGGGCCCATACAGTATGTTCCTACCTGCCACCTCTGGCTGCCCTGACTGAGCCGACTGGTTTGTTTTCTGCAAGGAACCATCATTCTTTCCCCATGTTGTTGAAAAACAGTGACACGGCAGAAACCAAAGACATGACTCTCATCTGCTAATCAACACAAATTGGAGTATGCTCTTAACGGGAATAGGTTGAACCCTCTCCCCCCAGGTAAGTCCATTCCTCTGTCAGCCTGCTGACTTTCTATTCTAGTTAGTGAATTGTCAACCCAGATACTCACAGGGATGCATCTCTATTCAAATGTTGTTTTACAAAAAGGAGTTTTGATACACTACATCTTTTCTAACTTTGTCAAATAAAAGACAAATCTTAGCAAGGAGAGACTTTATTTGAAGGAATTATTGATCTGGGGGAGGAGGATTGCTGTAAAAGGAGAACCTGTGGTCATAATGTCTGCAAGTATCTCAAAGCTTAGGCAAAATGGGAATAAGCAGTAGGAGGCAATGAATGGGAATTTGGAGGTGCTTACTTAGTTGTTGATAAACAATGGGGACATTCATGAGCCTAGTCATACAGAGAAGGGTGGTTTTGCACTAAGCTGCTTTCTGGAACACCAAAGGCTAGGGAAATTTCTTAACCTTTGCTTTTGACCAGATCACAGGGCTTAGGATAACACTGTGACACTCAACAATGACACCTCCAGTTCACTCTTGATCTCCAAGCTGGCTTCTGCACAGACAGTCTTCTTTTTATGTCACTGATGACTCCACTTTATCAAATTCAATGGGCTTTTTTCTCTTTTAGTGTTCCCTGGCTGTCACAAGTATCTAGGACGGTGGCCATGCCCTTGATTCTTCTTGGAATGTTCACTGCCCTGGCCTCCAGGGAACTACCCTCTCCTGTGTTACCGCCTATTCCTCTAGCAGTGACTTTTCTGTCATCTTTGTTTTTTATCTTAATACAGTGTCATTACATGCATGGGGCCTCTGCTCATACTTTATACTTTCTTGAGACAATGTCATTTGTTTCTGCACTTTTAAATGTGATATCTTTGTAATCCTTCAGTTTTCCTTTGTATTTCATGTCTCTGCTGAACTCCAGGTCCATAGATCTGATACTTGAAATCTGTTTCATCTATCTAAAGTGAATTTCAAACTTAAAATAGTGCAAATGAATAATTTTTTATTTACAATGTATGTCTCTAAACATTTTTCATCTATTTAGTTGCATTAACTGCAAATCCACATGCTAATCTTTTTTTATCCTTCTTTTCAAGTCTGTCACTCAGTCATGTTTATAGACTTTTGAGCTACCCTGGGTCTGTCCAATTTTGCAAACTACTGTTGTAACCTTAAATTGATGTCTTCAATTCTGCTGTGTTTCCCATATAGCCAGTTTCCCACATAATGGACAAAATAATTATTTTTTGATCTCCTGTTCAAAACATTAATTGTGCCTCATGCACTTGAATGAGAAAGCATAATCTATTGCACATATCTTTCCAACTTCAGCACTTGGCATTTTGGTCTGGATAATTCTTTCTTGGGGGGAGGGGACTGTCTTGTGTACTCTAAGAAGTTTAGCACCACCTGCTGGATCCCTGTACCATACTTGATCACCCGTTACCCCTAATCCAGTGGAAGCTACAAAAAACGTCTCCAGACACAGCCAAATGTACCCTGGGGGACACAGTCACCCCTGCTTGAGGACCTTTGATGCCACCCATAAGGCTCTGAAAAATGCTGCCCTGCTTCCTACATCATTTCTGATTGTTTCTTTAGGGAATGTCTTGACATCGTTTTCATCTGTCAAAATTTTCCTCAAGGTCTATCACACAAGCCATCTCTTTCATGGAAGATATTGTCTGACATTTCCAACCCCCAAGACTATCTCCCCATAAAAGAAAACTTCTCGTCCTTTATCTCCTATAACCTTCTGTTCTTCTTCCAACCACAGCATTTATTATTGAATGTTTGTCACAATGAACTAGATGTACATATTTTTCTTTGTCATTTGGGTGTAATACCCAGCATATCTGAAACTTTTAATGCATTTTTAGTGAATTTTATGA
The DNA here is from genome assembly GCA_019455555.1 of Galemys pyrenaicus. Classification (NCBI taxonomy): domain Eukaryota; kingdom Metazoa; phylum Chordata; class Mammalia; order Eulipotyphla; family Talpidae; genus Galemys; species Galemys pyrenaicus. The sequence goes on along the minus strand of JAGFMF010011781.1, from coordinate 1,179,859 downwards.
TGTTCCTACAAAACAAAAAGTTGCTTCTATTCATGGCAATCTCTGGCCTTACATACGGAGATGAACTGTCTCTTTGGAGTTATCTTTTTTCCTGGTGGATCTTTCTCCTGTAATTTACTGCCATCTTCCCCTCACCACCAAAGTTTCAATTCCAGTGTCTCCCTCTGACACCAAAGCAGAAAAGCCACCAGGAAACGAAGTGGTCCAGGGTCACTTGGCTTGTCTTTGGCAAAGCTTCCCTCAAATAATCTGCAAATTATTCTTCCTACATTGCTTTTCTAACAGATGGTCTATTGGAAAGGACAACTGAGACCAAAAATAGGCCTATAATGGCTTATTAGGAGGCATTTAGGAAGAGAGTCATTTAGGACCCCTTGCTATATCCAGCAGTGATATAAAAGCAGTAACTTGCAGTTGTATGAAAATTTTTGAAAACCTTTTATCTGTATGTCTGTCACATAAAGTATTCCTTCTGGTTTAGTTTTCTTTCTGATACAGTGGAAATGTACTTGCTGCTGTGATGTTGTTTCTGAGGTTTTGGAAGGAGCTCTCTGTTTTCTAAAATTTCTCTCCTTTCTGACCTATAAATATTAGACTTGTCACTTTGAGTGCTTTTGGGGGGTGTGTAGTAAAATAAGTGTATCAGAGATGTAATTTAAATGTGAAATATCTTTGTAAGAGGTCCTGATGTATTCATGTAGTATGAAGGGTATTATTCATTATATTTTGAGCCCCTTTTAAATGAAGTGTATTGTTTTCATCAAGATCAGATTTTGGAAGAGGGTTTGGAAATAGAATAAAAGTATCTCAGGCCTGGATTTAGAAGAGGAATAATGACAAGAGGAGAGAGAGAAGACCCACATGTCTCATTTACACAGTTGAGGGGACTTTGGTATCCCTAGGGAGAGACTGTAAGTCCAGTGAAAATGAACAAGGAAATAAAAAGCCAGCATCCACAGTTCTGGCTCAGCTTGAACCAGACATATGAAATTTTGTAAAATGCAGAAATGCAAATTCAACCAGACACCTATCATAGCCCTTTGATGAACTATTACTGCTGTATTTGTAAACAAGTATCTTTTATGAATATTTCAGAATCTAGAACCAGAATTTTACATTTGTTAAATCATCGCACACAAATAAGAAATGAGTATTAGAATGCATTCCATTATTTTGATACACTATCTGTATATATTTAACTTCCTCTTTATCATAATTTGAAAAGAAATATTATTACTTGCTATTGGATCAAATTCATAATATATTTATTATCAGTATTGCTATTCTCAACATTTGTGTGTGTAATTAAAGGGATAAAAAATAAATAGATTGTACTCCTTCATATGTGGAAATGATAAAATGAGAAGAATTATTTTGTGAATTGATGAGATGATATTTGTTAATGGTTTAGAAAATAAAATAGGATTAGAAATGAGGATAGCTACAAACTTTATTCTATTCTGCACTATTAAATAGTTGTTAGGAAATATATGCTAAGCTAGGAATTTTATGACTGAATTCTGAAACCTTAAAAATTAACTCATTAGCTAATAAAAGGTTTAATTGCACATATACCCACAGAAACACACACACACACTTTCTCTCAATGTATATATTATTATTTATTATTAGAAAAGGACATACAGAGAAATAAAAGGATTTTGCCAAGGTCATTCAGCATCTCCATTGCGTTCTAATCTCTCATTCCTCCTACCACTGGGTTCCACTTATCTGTTTAGACTTGTGATTACTGAAGAAGGATGGAGTAAAGGAAAGAAGAAGAAAAGGATAGCACAAAAACCCAGCTAAAGAGTGAGGTCTCTACATTTCTGTTAAAGCTCCAAGTATTTTCACTGGGATCTTCCAATTAAATTGCTCCTGAGGTAGAACAAAACTCAGCAGTATTTCTGAGAAACATCTGGGATTGGGAATCAAAGAGGTTAATCTAGAACTAGGATTAAAAACACGAGACACTGAAGTCATCTGAAACCTCTGCCTCATGTTCTATTCAGTCATGTGTTGTATCACCACGGGGGTGTGTTCTAAGAAATATGTAGTTAGGTGGCTTTGTTGTTACGGAAGTGCCATAGAGAACAGTGGCACACACAGAGAAATGGTGGCCTACTGCATAGCTAGGCTTAGGGTACAGCCCGTGAGGTCAACCATTGCATATGGAATACCATTGGTGCCACAAACATTGTTAAGCTAAGTACACACTTGTACTGATGACCAAGGGGGTGCTGTTTGGAATAACCACTTTTTGGGGGGAGTAGTTTTCTGCTCCTCCAGGATGAGCCTCCTGCTGAAAATGAATCATACTATTGTATGTCATCTGACATCATCTTCTGTCATTGCCTTCCCGGGTCCCAGTGCCCACACTTGGTCCTTCTTAAAGCACCTGACTGTCACATGATCTTCTTTCCTTGGATAGTGTATTTCAAGTCCCAACAGATCAGTTGTTTCTACCACAATATTTTCTTCTCTGTCTTACCACCCTTTCTATTTTGACTCTTGTTTTCTCTCCATATTTAACTACCTTACATATTCCTTGTGTTCCCATGTGACTCCCTTTTAAAGAGACTAGGGTTGCAGACAATAACTGCTTAGCCCTAACTAAACTAATAGAGATAGCAAGAATTATGATTTCAAAAAGATAATGTTCACTAATGTTTTAAAAGAGAACTTTTAAAAACCAGATTCCTGATGTCCATCCAGATCTACTATGTAGGACATTGAACAATGACTGCTCAGTGGATTTTGAAAAACGCCTAGAACTAGTTTAGATCATCTGAACTTTATCCTATGACTAAACCAATTTATTGACAAATTGGTTATTTGGACCACATTTCTTAGTTCTTAGTAGAATTGTACTTATGAAATTGTCTCATGCTCAGGTTGAGTTGAGTAGCCTTGTAAAAATTGTTAATTTAAAGTAAATTGGATATTTAGGATATTGTCTACAATTTCATATACTTTACATTATATTCCTGGCTAATATTTATCTTAGATTTTAGTGCTATAGTTGAAGTGGAGGTTGGTAGGAGAGGAAGAAAACAGATTCTTTTCCTGAGACACTTCTATTTTGGGGTCTTAAAATTTTTAACTCACAGGCTTTCCTCTTCTTCTAGTCAACCACAAAGCTCTTAATTCAAGTTTAAGCATAAAGTAACCCAGTTTTAACAATTGTGTACATGCATTTGTGTAATTTTTGGTTTCATTTTTTTTGTGTGAAATTGTATTTTCCTCTAGGTTTCAGTATTATTCTTTTTCCATTATTTTGATTTTAATATTGCAGCTTGCCTCAGTTTAGTAACAAAACCAAATGTAAAGATAACAGCATATATATATGTGTTTCTTTTTTTTTTTAATAAAGTTCATTATTAGACATGGGAAGAATTACTATGGACTGTGGAGTTTAGGGTATAATTAGTGACAAGAAAAAAACTTGAAATTATAAATAATAGCTTCATAGAGCCTTTCATTAATGAATATTACTGATTATTAATAATGACCTCCAAATATTTCTATGATATTATGACTTTTTTTTCCTAATTATGTTTTCACTCATAGTATCTTCTTTGCTTTCACAACTCTTCTATAGTATAGCATTATAATTACTTTCCTTACTTTTAAGTTGAAAAAACAAAGAACCTTTATCAAAAGATTTAATAATGTTCACAGAAGTATTATTCCAAGACATTGGAGGTATTTAGAAATTCCTGTTCTGTTTCTGTACTTGTTCACTTAAAATCAACTATGTCTACAAATTTATTTAACAATATTTATAAAACTCATGAAGTATGAATATGCTTATATCCTTTTACCCAATAGTTCCATTTCTATAACTCTAACCTGAAGAAATAATTGAAGTCATTATCAAAGATGTATTTATGAGAATGTTTAAGGATAATGTATTTATAAGACTTTACATGTGCAACTACAGGGGAAAAAATCAAATTGTTTATAATGTCTGTATCTGAGATGAAATTTTACATACTAATTTATATAGTCCAAAATTTTATGAGACAGTATTACTTTTATAATAGGAAAGTACCATAAATATAATTTTAAAAATTCAGCAGACAAACCAATGATTTGAATCTGGTATAAAAGCAGGTGTCCAGATGTTTAGAAGTATCTGGTTAATGGCATCCAATTTTAACTGTAGTTTACTGCAGAAGGAAGAATGAGAAAAGAGGTTGGACTTTGCATCCACAAACTCTCAGTGCAGCTAAAGCAGTTAGGGAAATGAGCTATTTCAAGGAGAAATCTTTGTAAGGGCAGCTAATGTACATCACCTTCTATGAGAAGCAGTGGCCCCCGATCTGCCTCTTTTGCCTGAGTCACACAAGCTGACACCATCTACATGGGAACGAGGGACACTATGCTTAGTGTGGCTGTCATGTCACAGCTGTTCCTGCCATCTGTTCTGCCTTTGATTCTTATTGTCTGTCATTTCCCTTGTGCCTTTTTTGTAGGCTGCTGCCCAGTGCTCATTTTTAAGTGACTTCTCTGATGCCAGGGGATTGATAGTCATAACAGCATGATTTCAATTCTATTTTACCTGGAGGTCTTTGGTTTCAGAAAAGGAAATCCAAGTAATATATCAGTAACCCATGTGGGACATTGAAAGTTCAATTTGAGAAGTTAATCAAGTTTTTGTGATCCCTTTGTTCTAATGACCTAGTTAAGTAATTCAAGGCAGCTAGAGGGGATATATTTGGCTTGAAAGCAGACTGGAGGATAAGGATATGGCTTAGATGGTACATAGATCTCAAATGACAGCTATGAATTGCCTGTTTTCTCTCCAGTCATTCAACTACATCTTTCGTGCCTTCATAGCACTCAAACTAATTGTCTATTTAATAGGCAATTTTGTCTTTTTTTTTTAGAGTTACAAAAAGAATAAAAGGAAGTTTTAAATGCAATCATTAACCACATTCATTCATTCATTTGTTTAAACACCTGGACACCTGCTTTGAATCTGGCTCACTATCGAACTGAAGATACAGAGATGACTAAGGAACATTCCTTCCTTGAAAAAGTAAATTGAGACAAATTCAGATTTGTTTCTTTGATGAATAATTGTGGTGAGGATGTTCAGCAACTGTCTCACTGAGGCAATGACTGCCAAAACTCAATGGAAGAAGAGTACCGAGGGAGATTTGCTGGCAAAGGAAGGAGAGTAAATGAAAAGGGAAAGATGAAGGACTTAGAAAAGAATCATGGATCCCTAAGAAAGAAAACTATATGGGTTAGGACAGTTTTTGCAACTGAAAGGCAAATCGACTAACTCTTTCCTTGCTTTTTAAGTCACCTGAAAGAAAGTTACTTTCACTTCCTGGAGATCCCTATAGAAGGTGTCTTGAGATATTCCCATAACAGCAGATTTAGGTATCTTATTTCCTACTCTGATGAAACATTCTTCTCCAGACCAAACCCAGCTTCTGCTTGCAAGATCTCTGGGCTATCTGCTAGGCAAGATTACTGCTTCTTGTTTGATAATAGCAACATCTCCAAACCATTTGCTCTGTGCTCTGTGTGAAAAGTGCCTTGCATTTTTACTTTCTTTAATTCTTACAAGTCTGGAGACTGGTGTTTTTTTTTTTTTTTTCCACTGTAATAGACAAGACCAGACTCAGAGAACTAAGAAAATTGTGGGGAAAAAAAAAAAAAAAACCCACTAAGCAGTAAGGGGCATATTTGGCTCAAGCTGACCCAAATCAAGAATCATAATTTATAGAATAGATTATTTTAAGGAATGAAGAATAATTCTGGTTATCATTGATACCATTCACCAAATATTTCTGGTTCTCTCCTCTTCAAAGAAACTTAGGATTGTGTTTCCTGGCTCCCTTGTGGTTCAGAGGGTCACACAATTATTTGAGTATAAATAATTGTTGACATGAGCTTCTCCAGAATCTCTCTTTTGGATAAAAGCTGGCAATGTTCAAGATGGTGGCTATTCACTTAGCCTGGTCACTGAGTGACTGTGAAAAATAGATTTATGATGGTCACAAGCAAAAACAAACACTTTCAGTTTTAATCCTCTGAGATTTTAGGAGTTGTTGCTATAGCATAATTTAGCATATACTTGCCAGCACAAACTAACCTTTTGTTCTGCCTGACAAGATGATACGGTGTATATTTTGTTCTATTCTCTTTGCGGACTAGGATTATAATTAAAAGAGTAACTCAAGATTTGACCTTCTGAGCTTTTATTAAGACTGTAGATAGATACTTTGACAACGACTATACCTATATCATGAAATGAACTTTATACATTTATTAAATAGTTATGGTGTATACTTATTTCAAGTTCTCAAGTGAAACCTAGTGGTCATTATGGAAATGTCTCTTCGAATAGTTCTGGGCAGAGGTGAGACAACTCTCCTACAATGTGAGCTTGGAAACTATAAAGATACCACTGAGATTACTAGACTCTTTCCTCAGAAAACTGTTGTTAAATATCAGTGGCTAAGAATGTTCAAAGATAAGGTGTCCAACTTGGATGTATTCAGAATCAGATGGAGAGCTTTCATAGATCCAGATTCCTGGCCCTTTTCTGTAGACATTGTGAGTCTTCAGAATGTATGGGAGAAATCCAGGGAACTATATTTTAAAAGAAAGAAGGCTGAAACTTCAACTCCAGAAATTTTCTTTGTGTGTTTCTGACCTCACCCAAGTTGGGTGTTTAATAAGTTCTTCCCATCCTAACCCTCCCTGCAAACACACACATTGAGGCCTTTAGGTGAGTTCTGGCTGGTTGGGGGCAGTTTTGCCTTAAAGTTTTCGAGAAACAAGAATTTCTTTGGGCCCCAGGGATACAAGCCTGGGGGAGAGTTGGCAACAAATAAAGAGCAGAAAGTACTATTAGCGCCAGCTGCCTCATAAAGGAGCACACTGAGTAAAGATAGTTTGGAGTCCTTGGAGAACCTTTTATCTTTACACTGTCAGAAAAATACAAAGTCTATGCATATTAAGCAGGAGTTTGGTCAAAACACCAGTAATTTATTTTTTTGGAGGAAGAATGAATCTGTTGCATTTATTCACATTTTTTTTTTTTCCTCTTTCACACTAAGAAAAACCAGGCCTGAAGTTAGGCATACCATCTGGAAGGCAGACTATTACTGGCAGGGCTCATGCTCATGTATGAGTGACATGCCTCCATCCACCTGACACTCACCTCAGAGACATGTGGCCGACCCTAGGCAGTTCCTAAGTTCTGCCAGCAGGTCTCATGATATATGGACTCAGGTCTCCTCCCTCTAAACATCTCTGCCATCACGTGCTGGTTTGCTAGCTATATTCCACACGCCGGCTTTGAGACTGGAAGCTAGACGTTGATTCACTGATATACTTGAAATTATTCTCTTTCTTTCTTAAATGTTCTCAGTCTCATTTATTAGTTATTTATTCACTAGTACATGGGATTAGATGATGATTAATGGCAACCATTGCTTGGAATGATGGATCCTTTAGGTCTTTCCTTTTCTTTAGGGATTCTCTACCTAATGAAAAGTTACTGTTAAAAGTTAGCCACAAAACGGTGTTTATTTGTGAGTTGACAAAACCATAGAGCTATAGAGTGGAGAGGGAAAGGAGATTATTTCCTCATTATCATCTCTAGTTAGTGAATTATATTAGCTCAGCTGATCTGTCACATTCCCATTGTTCCTATTCTGCTCTTCCCTGTTACGGGTATGGGATTTGTCTCTTTTCTTAATTTTCACAAAAGCAAACAAAACAATCATAAAAGAGCTCACAAAAAATATTGGTGTGTGTGTGGGAAACTTTACTAAAGGTTTGGAAGAAATGGAGAGATTGACGTTACATAAAGGCAAACAACTAGACAGTACTAATGCCACTTCTTATTACTAATACAACCCATGATTTTCCTTTCCACATTCTTTCTTCTTTCTCTATCTCCCTTAAGTTCACTTTCTTTTTCACACAGAAGAGTTTACATATGCTTTTATGATTTTAGACCCTAAAGACCAAATCCTCAGGATCCATTTTCTATTCTGAAAGGATGATCAAAGTACATATTTTTCAAAGATTCCTTCCATAATAGCTGACACGAGCTCTTAAGAATGCATGAATCTCAGGGGGAGAAACTGATCACAGTTCATATTTGATGGGAACATGTATCTAAAAGCAGAGCTAAGTAATAAAAAAGAAACCAAAACAATATGTCATAAGGATATTAACTTTAACTCTTAATAGATGATATTCTGTTTGCAATTTTAAATTTAATTGAAAAAATATATATTTTCACATATATTTATTTCATATATATTTATATATGTATTATCTTTGCTACAATGCTTCTTTTTGTTAGCGCTTTCCCTGTCAGCTCTTGTGAGATTGCTGGGGTTGATTACAGAACACACTTGCAGTGAGGAGGAAGAAGATGCTTGACCCAGCTACAGATTTACTCAGATAGCATGGTTACTTCCTTAACCTTGGCAGAGGTGAATATTCAGGGAGGTCCAATGTGGTAATTGGGATTTGACAGCAGAATTACTAGATGAATGACAACCTTCAGCCTCAGGCAGATGGCAGTGTGGATCTATTCAGAAAAGGACAAAAGGAGCAAATTGGAATGGAATGTGGGCTCTTAGCCTGGAAAGAGATTGATATGGTGTGAGCACCTCCTCTATGTGTGCTAAGTTTTGCGAAAGTTCCCATACTGTGAGTTGGATAATCAAAAGCAGGAAAAGGGAGACAGAAGCCCAGCAGAGGGGAGACTATGGTTCAAAAGCTACAGAAACCCTGCTCTTGCATTACACATGACTCGTTGCCTACCCAGTGGGCAGTTCTGTGACTGAAGGGCCTAATGTGTTCTGCTCAGGAACTGGGCTGATTGGACTGGGTTTGGAATGGCACAGGACAGGCTCCTGTTGAAGTGCACAGGGCCTCCAGGTGAATAGTCAGGGCAAGCAAGAGGTAATAGTGCCCAGAACGTAGTCAAGAGACAATTGTTGGCTTGTTGTCTTTTTTATTTTCTCATTAGCTCAGAGTTCTGTGTCTGTCCAACCTTTTCTTAGCAAGAAGACTACATTAATCATGCACCCCTCTAATTTATATTCTACTAACCTGTTCTGTAATTTCATTAACTGGTTCCTAATTTGCAGACCCTGTTTCAAATGCCCATGATTTGACTCTGCCTGATATGATTTTCTTCCTCTGCCTCCTCTTCTCCTTCCTTTCTCTCCCTGTATTTGCAGAAGTTCTGTGGAAGTACCTGAGCATTTCAGAGCCTGGAGTGGGGTTAGAAGTGATGGGGCAATTTATTAAATCGTAAGTAAAGGGATTGCAGATTGCTAATAGGCTAATTACACTAGCTAGCTATTGTCAGCTAGCAGACATAAGGAGGAATCCCTATGTGACTTTGACTGTCCTACTTTATGGAGACTCCATTTCCTTATTTATAACATGGATTTAATGTGTGTTTTATTAAGCTATTAACAGTCAAATTAAGATATGTTTGACACATACTAGATCTTTAATAGATATTAAAACAAAAGCAAGCAGCATGTTTCACATTCATATCAGAGAGATGTATTTTCTAAAAGCTAACAAAATTTCTTTAATTCTTATTTTTGAGTTAAACTTAAGGATCAGCTCAGTGAAAAATGGCAAGAAATTGTGGATGGTGTATTTAGTTGATTTAGGAATGAGCTAAGTGACTAGCTTAATGCCATAACCAGCAGAGCCAAAGAATGATACAAAGAAGGGCGATGAGTAGGTCCTGAAAAGGTCCAAATTTGCCCCTACCAGCTTATATGGGGGCATGAGAAATGAGAAAATGAAAATGAGTGTTTGGTAAGCTTTGACCTCCAATAGGAGTATTTACATTAGCTCTTTTGTTTTGAGAGTTGTTATGAATAGAGAAGAACAAAACAACTTTGGAATTAGGCAGCAAATTTATATCTCCCACTTGTTATTTAATAGCTGTCACCTTGGAAAAAGAAGAGAGATTAAATTAGAGATGATAGTAGTTAGGAAGAATAAAAATTATCTTAGGTTTTAGGGTAGAGAAATCATCATATGGAACAAGAAGTATTCCAGAATATGACAGAAATTATTTTTTCTTTGAAAAATATATATAAATTATATATATATATATATTTTCCTATCTCAGTTTCTTTTAGGGAGTATTGGAAATTCCAACCTCATCCCTTACTGAGGGGTACTAAACAGGAGAACTTTGCATGATGTCAAGTATTAGCATGATGCAAAGTCATTTTACATAGTTTTTCTCTTGTAGGTTGAATTATTAGTCCCAATTCCTTACTTCCCTCTATATTTGTCGCATGAATCTTTAGTTCATTACTCCAGAAGGGAGTGTCTTCCTCTTGACTTGAGTTTGGGCTTCCACTCGCTTTTGGAAGACTATATGACTCAAACATTGGCAAAATATCTGCTTCCCTTTTATGCTTCTGCCGTTGCTGGCAGAATATCTGCCCTTGAGGAGCTGATGTCCCTTTGGCCCGAGACTCAGAATGAAGACATGTAGTAGACCTGAGCCTAAGGCTCAGTGAGGAAGCAAACTCACACCCCCAACCTTCACACCCCCAGCTTGGAGCAGATATGCCCAGCTACTATAGGTTTAAGTCAGCTGATTCACATCTATTTGCAAGAGAAAATGCTCACTGACATCTGGGAAGGTTTGTTATATGTTACTATTGTGATGCTAGATGACTGACACCCTGATCCATACCATGTGCTCAAGACACATATATGTAATGACTGATGTGATTATTAGTGGCATTGTTATGACCAATTTTTTTTTTCATTTAAATTAGATGAGCTGCTTAACCTTTCTTTTTTATTTATTTATTTATTTTTTTATTAATATATATTTTTTTTTGTTAGTTATATTTGACATCATTTGTAGTCCCCAGGGGGTACCCACCACCCTTTCACCCGTGCACCATCACCTCAGTCCCTTGTGCACCCTCTGGCATCTT
>JAGFMF010011781.1:1128838-1168833 GCA_019455555.1 Galemys pyrenaicus | reverse complement strand
TTTCTCATTTCTGATTGCTGTATAATATTCCATCGTGTATATGTACCACATCTTCTTGATCCAGTCCTCTACTTTTGGGCTTTTGGGTTGTTTCCAGGTGTTATGACCAATTTTTAAGAAGAAGCTGAGCAAAGCAGGTTCGTACATAGTTGAAATAGACAAAGAGGCAAACAAAGTCTGGTCAGACTTTTTAAAGCAGATTACCTTCTGTGGAATTTTTAAAGATCAAAAAGGGTCTTGAGGGCCCTCATTCCCAGAAATACCTTTATGGATTATCTGACCTACCAAAAGCATGCATTAGAGTTAGTAAGATTGATAGTGAAACAAAAATTCAATAGGCACGATTGCTCTGTGCAGCCAACCTGAAGTCAAGAGTGTGCTGTTTGATAATCTTGTAAATAATCACAAATAAGTATCATTTTGCAAAATTTTATCTATGCATATAAGAACTGGGGTCTAGGCCAGAAGTGTGAGGGTGAGAGGATTCACCAGAAACAGAGTGGGGAGCAGAACAGGTGGATCGACTGAAATACCAACTGAGGGGAGCAGTGGGCAAGACAGGAGAGGTCTGCTGCACCATGTGGGTCCCCTCCCTGGCTGGGATTGAACTCCTGCCACAGTAGCTGTGAATAGCTTTCTAGTGCTGAGATTTAACCCCTTGCACCACCAGGGAGACCCAGTATCATTTTGAACTTTGCTCTGGATTTATTCTTTTTATGAATAGGAGTAACTCAGACTGGGAAGCCGGCATTGTAGAGAGCCTAAGCACGCTGTCTGTGAGACCTGAATTCAAATCCTGTCTCCTTCACTTGCAGTTGGGTGACCAGATCCAAAGAAACACATATTCTGAGTCTTATCTCAACCCTAGAATCTTAAGTGAAATGGAGCTTTAATGGAATTAGAAGGATGTGTCATGCAGTGTCTAGTTTTTCCTAGTGGACAGAAGGTGATCATAAGGTGGCAGTGAAAGTGAACATCTATAAAATTCAGAGGATTCCAGTTTAGCACCCCTCAGCAAGGGGTGAGTTTCTAAAGTCCACATCAAACATACAGTTCAGAATGTACACCCTTAATCCTTCCTGGCCAATCCTTGTTTTCCTAATTGGCATCTCCAGTTGTCTTCTCACATGAAATCCTTTTGCTTTCTATTCAAAACCTCTTCCTTTCACAATTTAAATTCTTCAGCTCCTCAGAGTACACACAGTTTGGTGTTCTGTGCCTTCTACCTTGAAAATCCTCCAGAATGCACGCTTATGCCACAAGTGACTGTCTCTGCAGTCAGTTTTTACTTTTACAGCTTTCTGCCCTAAAGCATTTCTTTGTTACAGGGAAACTAGATTTAAAAATGGACCCAAGCCCAGAGAGTTTACACATCTTCATAAAAAGTATCATGTACTAAATAATGAGTGTGTGACTGCCAAACACTGTAAGCAAATTACATAGCAACCTACTCCCTAATGAATCAGAGTATTTTTATTCCATTTAAATCCATTAAAACAGCAATTTCCTGATCCTTCAAGGGTAAGTGAAAATTCTAACCATTTATTTTTATTATTATTTAAATCTGCTGCTTGACATGCACTTTGAAAAATAATGTACATGGATGGTCTTTTTTTCTACTTTAAAAGGAGGAATCATCTATCACCTAGCCTACTTAATGTGAGAAAAGAACAACTAAAATGTATGACTTTGAAAATAGAATTTTGGCATAAGGATATATTAAAAATGGACAGAATTATACACCAAGTTTCTGGTTAGTTAAAATATACCAATTTTTTTTCCCCTTGGCTAACACTCAACCTCATCTTTTTGGTTTTATAATTCAATGAAAAAAGGGATACATTAATGAAGTCTCTTAAAGCCACAAGCTATGGAATTGTATTCAGCCATTAAAAGAAAATTTGGTAAGAAACTAGAGGGTCCAAAGACATTATATGTATGTTTTTTGAATTTTATTCAAAGTTATTTTCCTTGGTGGCTCTTAATAATGCCTCATAATTTGCTCAATTTTTTTCTCAAATAGAAAAATTCCCAAAGAGAGAAAGACAGATCAACAGCTCCTGTACAGTTTGAATACATTTCTAGCACTCCCTTCAATTGAGAAAATGCCAGTTATACTTACCTACAAATTAAGGAGTGCTTTACACCCATAAGGTTATTGAAAACCAGTACTTTACAGCTTTTATGAGGATTTTTACATCTTGAAATAAAGGGGTTGACCATTATCTTCCAGAACTCTTAAAACCAATGATAAAGGCAGGAACAAGGTTCTTTTCCACTGGAGGAACTATCCCGTCCAAGAGGCTAAGCTGATTGAAAATGAGTTCAGTTCCACTCTATGCTTCAAGCTCCAGAGCATACCTCATTCATTCTGCAGTATTCACAGGGTGATTTGCCATTATGGATTTTGATCTCTGTCATTCCTTTCTTCCTCTGTTGCCCACTATTATTTGTCATTTTTTGAAAGCATAAAATTATGTTGTGAGTTTAATGAACAAATATTCTAAAACCCATAAAGCAAATGTTAGTGTTTGGATCATAGAGGATATTGACAGGGCTCACATAACTCAGGCCACTTGCTTTATTTTCTTTTGTTTAATCCTTCTACCACCTTCCTTCTCAGGGTTTGGAAATACAGCTTTTGGGGGGTGACTTCTTTATCTGAACACATGGTTTCTGGATTCTTGGAGTTGCCCCCTTTGTAATGGTTTGGAGATCTTTCCATGTCCACTAATGTATTTCTCAATGTTCATTTTTTCTCCAGGGTTAGATTAGAGGGCAAATAGGAACAAATTTATCAGATTCACACGAGCAAAACATTTCTCTCTGCCCCTAAAATTTAGGGCTTTTCCCCTAAATTTGTTTTTCCTCCAGGAAGCCTTCTACTTTATAAGTACCTCAAAAGATAGTCTTGTATTCGTACCTGTAGCTTCCAGGGTGCTTTGAAACAATTCAGATTCTTGGGGTCCTCATTGTACTTCTACTGAGTCAGAATTTTAGAGAGCCAGGGAATCAAAATAGTTAAAAGCTCTCCAGGTGATTCCTGTGCACATTAGAATGTGTGGACGGGCACAATAAATGGCACCATTAGCCACCCAATTGCTCATGCCAAACTCTGGCAGTCAATCCTGACGATTTTTATGTTTCTCAACCTCCCTGCATTTAATCAATAACCTAATCTACAAATTTACCTCTTAGGGAAGTCATGATTATAAGAGATACCATCTGAGGCAGTGATTTATAATCTGATTAGGTAGGACACTGAAGCATTAAATGAATTAATTCCTATGTGCAATTTACACTCTTCTCACAAAACTTAAAGATAAATACTCCGTAGGGAGTAAGATGCTGAACAACAAGCTAAATCAAGGTATAAGAAGTCCGATCTACCAGATTCCTTTATCCCTTCGGGTTTCTAAACTCCCTTTGGTTATTGTTTCCTGATTATCACTCTGAATCTCAAAACAGATATTATCTCCTTTCTTAATTCCTAATTTTTGCCAAAAACCATGGTGTATTTTACTTTAGTATATTAAGGATCACAGTGTTAAATCATGTGTTCTGCTTTCAGATGAGAGGAGACTAATTTTCCAGAAGCTTAACTAGCCCAGGACATTTTATTTTTGCTACAAAGTAAGACAGAATAGAAACTTGAGGTTGATTTTTTTCCCCCTGTAATTGTGTCTTATGTTACCATTTTCTTGAATTTCTTCCTGACAAATCTTTTTATAATGGCCATTGTTATAGCTAGTGCTTCAAAATGTATTCCTTTGTTATCTCTAGTATTTATTTTGCTACTTAAAATCTTAACACTGTGTTGCCACTTTCTCATAAATGTGGAATACTGATACATAATTTCTTAAAATCAACTTTTACTTTTTTCTGATTATAATGTTATTATTACTAATGGGTATAAGTTGACAAGCACACTATAAAGACAAAAAGAAAATCAATTATAATTTTACAAAAATATGTATTTTTACATAAAGTTGGGCTTAAAAAGAATTTACTAATCTCACAGCTCCCTTTTAGGAAATGTGGCAATAAATGTTTATTAAGCACATACTTTGTGCCAGGCATAAGCTGAGAACTGAGCATTTAGTAGTGAATAATTCAGGTAGAGTTGCTATAGACTCCCATGCAGTACACTGAATTTTATGCTTTATATTTTTTGTTTTGGCAGAAGCTGCTATGGACAGTCCATTAAGTGAAGTGATATCATATGCTAACCCAATTCACTCACTCAGCATTTATTGAGTGCTATTTTAGTCAACATAAGTAACATTAGCTGCTTTAAGAAGACAACAGCTTAGAAACTTCAGTGTCTTAAAATAATAAGGCCTTTCTGGCTCATGTTTCAGTTTGATGGGCTCTTCTCCAAGCAGCGCCTTGGGAATTATGACATATTCTACTTTGTGATGTCACCATTTTAGGCATAGACTTAATGGAAGAATGTAAATTATTATGTGGGATTGTTAAAAGATCAGACCTGAAATGACTTACATTATATTGTCATATTCTTTTGGTTGGACTGAGTTTTATGACCTCCAACCAAACTGTAAATGAGGGACTTCAGGAGAGGAGAATTAAGAGGGATTTTGTAAATACATAGTTTTTGTCTCTGCCAGAGATCATCAAATGTCCATGTCAGGATTTCCCCACACGTATTTCCATTTTCTCCAGATGGGTCAGTCCTACCTATCTAGTCAAGGTTCAGGGTCAGTGGGTAATGTAGAGTTCTTTCTGGCTTGATAGCAAAAATCAAGAAAAAATGACTCACTGTTCCCATATCTACCTACAGTGGAGGGACAGGGACTAGCTAACAGCAAAAATACTCCCAGGCAGGTGAAAAATGAGAATACTCCATGTTCCCAAATATGTGGCATCCTGAAATTCCAGTGAAAAGGCCTTCACCTTAGGGATGGCAGAAGGGAGAATAAAAGGTCTTAGTTAGTACAGGAAGAGCTTATTTCTGAAAATTATTTTCAATAAGATAGAAGTAAAATTTTAAAAACACCAAAAATATCAAGTTTATCTGAATTTTTAGAAAAGGAAAATATCTGTAAAATATTTAGAACAAAATCAGTATTAAGTATTCATTTTATGTAAGTTAACAAAAATGGATATATACTTTTGGTTGAAGGCAATGAAAAACTAATTCCAAATGAATTTAAAAATTAGGAAATTCTTTAAAAATATCTTATTTATTTATTTATGCATACAAGAGCTGGGGTACAGGCCAGAGGTGCGGGTGGTGAGAGGATCCACCAGAGACAGAGTGAGGAGCAGAACAGGCAGACTGACTGAAACACACTGCTGAGGGGAGCAGCGGGCAAGGCAGGAGAGGTCTGCTATGCCATGTGGGTCCCCCTCCCTGGCTGGCAGCAGGGATTGAATTTGTGCTGCAGTGGCAGCAGTTTGCTTCACAGGGCATTGCTTAACCCACTGCGCCACCAGGGAGGCCCAAAATTAGGAAATTTGCTATCTCAAAAACTCTGAAATCTAGACATAGTACAGACTTCAAAGGTGGGTTATCTAATGGCCCTAAGTTTTTTCCTTCTTTTTGCTGTGTTGGACAGCACCTCCCAAGGTGAGGTGTCAAAAGGTAAACATTCATTTTCTTAGTCATGTGTTACAGGAGAAAAGCTATAGTAACCTTTGCCTTAACTCTAGAATGAGTTCTTTCTCTTCATCCTGATTAGACAAACTTAGGTTACAGGCCTATCTTGCACCAATAACAGTCTTCATGATAATATCATGTGCTGATTGGTTTGAGATTAGAATCCAATCCAGGATCTGAAATGGGCTCTATCTGATCTGAGTCATGTGGGCCATATGATATAGAGTAACCGCTTCAGTAATACAGGCACTGTGACTGGGGAGGCAGCCGTGAATGTCCATGAAACACACTATGCTTCAAATATGTCATGTGTCATAAAGGGATACTTCTCAGAAATATGTCCTTGGGTGATTTTGTCATTGTGTGAATGTCACAGAGTATAATTACACAAACCTAGATTGTATAACCTACCTAGACTCTATGGTGTAGCCTACAGGGCCACCATTGTATATACGCCGTTGTTGACAGAAGCTTTGTTGACATACATCAATGGGTGACAGCATTATGCTAATCACTGCACATTTGGATATGTGGGACATAATATTTCTTGAAAAGCAAAACCTTCTATATATTTATTTCTGAGGAAAGCTCAGGGTATGTTGGGAATGCATGAGTGAAAGGCAAAATTTGGAGCCAGTGAGTCAGGAAGGCATAATAATAGAACAGAGCCCATAGTGGGGTGACTGTGAAGGGTGGGAATTCCAAGACAGAAGTAACAGCCTCAGGAAAAATTCAGAGACAAGTAAGCAAGGGGAAAACTGGAGAAAATGACAGGTATTAATGCCAGTTTGGTAACTACTAGCTACTTTTGGCTATGAATACTTGAAATATGGCTATTGCCACCTGTTGTGATGAAGATATTTTACATATACATATTAAATACAACATGCTATTAAAGGTCACTTCACTTGTCTTAGTTACCTCTTTTTATATATGCCTACCATCTTGTTTTTACTGGGCAATGCTGACTTAGACACAATAAAATGTGCAAGGTGGGATTTAAATAGGGGTGAGGTTGGTCAGGAAGCAGGGGCTGGCTCATGCCAGATCTTAAAGGGTAGGTCATGGAATAAAATGTAATTTTGTTGTTGGGGAGTCACTGAATGTCTGAATGTACATTTCAGCAAGTTCACTGGTAGATTTGGGAGAATACATTGAAGGGACTAAGAATTCCAAGAGACAGTTCCAGTAATTCAGGCAAGAAAAGATGAGGTCTGAAAAAGTAGCAGTGAGAATAATGAATGAACAAATTCAGAAACAGTAGATGATGGAACCAGCCTAATTTTGTGTTGGATAAGATGCTTGGACCAAGCTGAGGGAGAGTGTACAATGACTTGTGGGTTTCTGACATGTATGTTTATATAAAAGGAAATACCAAGACAGAGACAGTTTGGGGTGAAAGTTGACAAAAATGTTATGCATTGGGAGGATAAAGAAGCACTCCAACTGAACAAAACATTTCTGTGACTATGAACTGGAAATGGTTGTTCTGTTATGATCTCATCAATATGCTCTCTTTGAACTGTAGGCAAAAAGAGTTGTAGGATCAGTGGGGCTGTTTTTTCTATTTTTTTCTTTTATTCTCATGCTTGAGGTATTCTTTTTTGAAGTTATTGTCTTTTCTAGCATTAAGAATCGGGAATATTTTTGTTCCCAGTTTCTCTAATACAGTAACTTATTCTCTCACTTTTATTTATGAATAATGAATTCCACTTTTATGAATGAATAATGAGTCCAAGTATCTTGTTGCCCAATGAATCTCAATATCATCATCACCAATAGATAGGTAATTTTAGTTTTTGCTCATAACAGGAACTAAATAGTCACTGTCTTTTTCAATACTTTCAGTGAAGTTTTGATTTGCTACAGCAAAATGTCTGGTCTGCTTGAATTTTTTTCTGTTACTAGGCTCATAATAGAGTTTAAAATTCTAATCCTTTTGTATGTTTTTCTTGCAATATAACCTATACTATATTATGTTCCATACCATGTAGCTCCCTTTGTTTGCAAACATGATCTTATTTCGGAGGAGGCTTTAAAAGATGGAGAGTTCTGTATGTCCCCATGGTGTCTAGACTAATTAGTGGAACTGCTGTGGCAACAGCATCAGGATGCATAGACCTGATTTAGAAAGTCCATTCACACCTCTACGATATTATGGGCTTGGTTCAGACCAACACAATAATGTCAATAAACATGATATTTATACTATCCAATAGTCTATATTATATCTAAGAAAACAATGTAAATACCTTAATTAAAAATACCTTACTGCTAAAAATTGTTCTTATCTGAGCTTTCAGGGAATCATGTTTTGGTTGGTGGAGGATCTTGGAGGGGGTGGGTGGAAAAAAGCAATATCTGAGGAGAGAGCAATAAAATGAGGTATGCGTGCATGTGGAGCTGTCTGAGACAGAGAAGCCTTTGGATATAATGACAAATAACGCCAAAATCCTGAATCATTTTGATCAGACTTATTATATAAATCAGTTTTTTACCAGAGTGAAGATGGAAAGTTTTTTCTCTTAGGATTTTGGCGTCAGGTCAATAAGATACATAAGTACGTAAGGATGATCAGGGGTAAGTAGAAAGAAACAGTTTTATTGATGAGAGACTTTTTAAAAAAGTTATTTATTTATGCACACAAGAGCTGGGGTACAGGCCAGAGTCGTGGGAGGTGAGAGGATTCACCAGACAGAGTGAGGAGCAGAATAGGCAGACTGACCAAAACACACTGCTGAGGGTAGCAGTGGGCGAGGCAGGAAAGTCTGCTATGCCATGTGGGTCCCCTCCCTGGCCTGTGCCAGGGATCGAACTCGTGCTGCAGTGGCTGCGGTTTGCTTCACAGTGCACTGCCCAACCCACTGCACCACCAGGGAGGACCCTGATGTGAGATCTTAATAAGCCCTCTTTCTGTGACTAACCTAAATCCAGCAAATGTTATGTGACCCTGTCTTGTAAAATGAGTCTATTTTCTCTTCAGTAATCTTAATAATAATCTCATCATAATCAAATGAGTTTCTGTAGGTTTTTACTATCTCTATAATTTTGCCTTTTCCAGAATATAGATAAAACCATATAGTATGTAGCTTTTTTATAATGACCACTCAAAGTATTTTGCCAGGGCTTAGTTTATAGTAGTCCCCTCTCATTCAATTTCCCTGGGTAGTTATCTGATGTCAGTTGGGGTTAAAAATGTTAATTGCAATAAGATATTTTGAGAGAGAGAGACAGACTGTAATCACATACATAAATATGGTTTATTATTATAATTATTCTACTTCATTTTTAGTTAGTTTTTAATCTCTTGTGGAGACTAACTTATAAATAAACTTTATCTTTGGTATGTATATAGGGGAAAAGAAAGCACATATATATGTGTGTGTGTGTGTGTGTGTGTGTGTGTGTATGCATGCTTGGTACTGTCCACACTTTCAGATATCCACTGGGGTCTTGGAATGTGTCCCCCAAGGATAAGAAGGGACTACTGTAATTTATTTCAGAAAACTAGTTTTTGGATTCATTAATGTTCTTGGCATATTTCTAGTTTATCTTTTTCCTTCTAATTTCTTTGGGTTTGTATTGTGGATCTTATTTCTTGAGTTAGATCCTTACAATGTTTGGATTTTATTGTTGTTTAATGCAATGTCATAAACTATAGATTTTCCTTAAAACACCTTTTAGGTATAGTGCACATGTAGTGATATATACTATTATTGTCAATCAGTCCTAGATAATTATATTTTCACTGGAGCTATTTATATGTATTTTTGTTTGATTTTTAAAATGCTGGGAGTTTTTATGATTGTGTAACTAATTTCTAACTGATTTGCATTATGATAAAATAGATTTCTCCACTTTTTTGATATTTGTGGAGGCTTTGATAGTACATGATTAATTTATTGGTAATCTTGAAAAGTGTCTTTGTCTCAGATGGTTGATTTCGGCACTCTACTTATATCCAAATATAGATATGTTTCTTAATTGTGCTAAAATATTTTGTATTGTTACTTTTACCTGACTGATCTATAAGAAAACCACATTGAAATCTCTTATTTTGATGATAGATTTATTTATAACAATAGCTTTATCATGTTATTTCCTCATATATTAGTCATTTTTCAATTGATTATTTAAAATTATTATGTCTTCATCATGGTGATGGAAACTTTTATCAATGTGTAGGGAACTTCTCTATCTCCAGAAAAGCTTTTTAAATTTGAACTCATTTTGTCTAGTATTCATGTATTTATACTAGCATTTTTCCTTTAGATTTTTTTTTAAAGAATTATTTATTTATGCATATAAGAGCTGGGATACAGGCAAGAGTCCAGGGAAGTGAGAGGATTCACCAGAGACAGAGGCAGAAACAGAAAAGGCAGACTGACTGAAACACACTGCTGACAGCGGGGGAGGCAGGAGCGGTGCTGCGCCATGTTGGTGCCCTCCTGGTCCGCGGTGGGGATCGAAGAACGTGTGCTGCAGTGACTGTGGTTCACTCCATAGTGCTTTGCTTAACCCCACTGCGCCACCGGGGCGGCCCTTTTCCTTTAGATTTTTGTTTCTATTTTTAGCATCCTTTTTGTTTCACTCTTTCCTAACTCAACATTTAAGAGTGTTTCTTCTATACAAGTTAAAAAAAAACCCTGATAGCCTGTCTTTTAATTGCTGAGTTTATCTTCTTGTATTTATTATAATTATCAATATATTTGGGTTTAATTCTAATTGTTTATTGCACAATTGTCCTACCTTCTGTTTGTTTCTTATTATTACTTATTTTGGTAAGAGTTGCATATATATTTTTACCTTGAGACAAACTTTTGCATGCTATTTTCCTTTTTATTAAAAGTTATTAATATTATATAGAATTTTAATTCTGCATTATCATGAAAATAATATTTGCCTTTTAATTTTCTTGGACAATTACAAGCTTAATTATATACACATCTTAATAATACTTACTTTTACAACATCTCCTTGAGTTGTTTCTCCTCTTATTTTGATACTTACTCAAAAATGTTATCAATGAAGTAATTATGTATGAAATCTTTGATATCTTTAACCTCTAGAGAGGTTTATCCTCTTAACTCATGCATATGTAAATTATGTTTGAGATTTCATATATAACTATATAATTTGAACAGCAAATGACTGGATTGAAAATTTTTTCAAAATCATTTGCCTTTAAATCTTTGAAAATCTTCTTTTATTGCGTTCTCACCTCCTGTGTTGCTGTTAAAAAGGTCTGAGGTCAATATGATTTTTCCTTTTGAATGTTGTGTTTTCTTTTTCTTCAGAGAATTTAGAATTGTCTATTTATCTTTGATTTTCTTAACATTTTCTATGAAACACTATTCCTTATTTTCTTGTATTTGACATTCTGTAAGATGTGCTCGTCAGATGTTCAGATGCCTGCCATCTTTCCTTCCTCCCTCTCTCTAACCTTCCCTCCTCCACTTTCTTCCTTCCATGTCTACATCAGACCACCCAGGATTCTTAGATGTGGTCTCCTCAAGGTGCCCTGCTCTATCTAGCATAGAGAGTATTTTGAGCTAACAGCTATGGAACATCTTGAGATTAAGGAGAAGCTCTGTTCTTGCCTAAATCTTTTGCCTTCCCTAATCAAAAAACAGATTAACAAGTCCTAAGCATCTGCCCTTTTCCTGGTTGGAGAAGCAAACAGTGCTCCTTTTTTACGATATAGAGGAATGTAGTTTGGGGTCTCATTCACTGTAGATTTATCAGTAAATAGATCCTCTCTAAGAATCTCATCTTTACTGAGTATGGATGAGATATCTCACATAAAGCTCCTCCCCATCTTGACACCCCTAAATATTCATGATACATTCTATTATACTTTAGGATTTACAGCCATGTTATTTCTCCATATGTGTGCTATTAAATTGGTTATTTTTCCTTTGCTAACCCAACTGATTCTGGTTTGATTACTCATGCAGTCTGAGAATAACCCAGAGAGGTACAGGATAATACCCCTTTGTGCCTCCTCCCTCCTTACTTCCCCTCTTTTGGGGTTAAAAACTTAGTCTCTTCCTTGCCTTGCAGAACTGAAGAATTACCTGGGAACTTAACCAGAAACCTTGGGCACAAAGGGAAATCAAATATTTGTTATTGAAATGGAGCCATAAAGGGCACCTGTGGCCCTTAGAAGCTGATGAATATGCTAAAAAATGCAGGGACTAATCATGGTCTGACACTTCCGTGAAGAGCAGTCAGCACAGAACTGTGTCCTAAATTTTAGAAAGTCCACAACTTCAGAGAATTAAAAACTCTCAACACAGATACTCTCATATCTTTCTTGCAGGTAATTAAATTTTTACTTTTCATATGGTCTCTGGTAAACTCTTTTACCCACCCCCACTAACTGCCTGTGACCCCAGTGTCCCTTCATAGCTAGCGAAGCTTCTCACACACCTTCCCTTATTATTATTTTGTGATTTTAACTTAATTACCCTTCCAAATATTTTGTCTTATTTTTCCTCCTTCTGTGATTCCCATTCCCATTATTTAGATGTTAAAACCTAAGAGTGTTTGTTTAACTTTCTCTGCTTTATTCTGGAGCAGGTTCTCAATACAATGTTCTCATCTATTAATTTATTCATTTGCTATATCCACTTATATCTCATGCCTATGTATTTACTTAGAGTTGGCCTAGCCAACAAGTTCAAGAGCACAGGCTTCTAGACAACCAGATCTGCTCATGGCTCAGACTGTCTTGCAAGTTCACGGGTTCCCAAGATAAGCCTCGACAACCCTACCTTCAGATTAGCTAGTTACAGATTCAAGCATCAGATTTAACAATTTGCTACAAGGACTTTCATAACTCAGGGAAATGTTTTACAGCTATAGTTTTATTATAGCAAAGAGATTTTAAAAATCAGAGTCAGAAAAGAAAAGAGATGCAGAGAATGGAATCTGGGAATGGAAGGGTCTCAGAGGCAAAGTTCCTGTGTCCTTACGTGTACATGATAACTTCTGACTTTGATCTGCAGAATAATGCAAACCTACAGGGCTCTCCTTGCCATCTGTGTCCAGGGTATTTACTGAAACTTCTTACATACTCGTTATTGAGTTTTTGCCCAAATGTCTTCAGTACCCCCTCCCAAGTGGTTGGACTGATTTCACAGGACTCAAATTCAGCCCTCTAGTCACATGGCTGGTCTTTCTGGGGAAAGACCCTCAGCTCTACCCTCAATCATTTTATTAGCATCAACTTTCAGTTTCAAGGAATCCATCAGTAATAACAAAGACATTTTTATTATTTGGGTAATTACAAGTATAACATGTTATTTCCCCAAAGTGGAAACTCTCTGGGTAAAAGTTAATTTTTTACTGCAAAGTATTGTGTTCATTTCAAAAATTATACTTTCATAACTAATATTTATAATTAAGTACTTTACATTATTTTGTTTTGCTTTATAATATTTTATCATGCTTATTAAAAGATTATTGCTTTGTTTAATATTTCTGCCTCTTATGTTATCTGTTATCAGGTTTGCTCTTCTCTTTGGTTTTCAACTTTATTGAAATATTGAACAATTTGTCTACAAACACGGCATTTATTAACATACACAATTTGGAGTGTTTGAGCATATATATACATTCATGTTACCATCACCACAATCAAAATAATAAACATATCACCTCCAAAAGTATTCTCCTGTCCCTCCTCCCACCTTTTTTTTATGTTTTTTTTCCCTTTTTTTTTTTTTTTGGTAATAGCAATTAACATGTGATTTATATTCTGAACAAATTTTGAAGTGTAGAATGCTAACGGTGGGCACAATGTTGTATGGCAGGTCTTTGGAATTTACTTCACTAATTTCTTTTGAAGTGGTTTTGTTATCATTTATGTATAGAAAAACAGAACAAAGGGTAAGATAAAGCTAAATAAAAAAAAAATTAACCCTTGAAGCTGACTGTGAAATGCGAGGAGGGAGGTTGAGGAGGAGGAGTAGGGGAGGGATGAGGAGTGGAGGGAGCAAAAGCATCTATGGTGGTGGACTGTGAGTTTTTTGGTTGTGGGCGAACTATGGCTACAACCCATGACAGGGAATCCTACATACCTATAACGCACAACGCAAACACCGATGTAAGCCAGTATTAACTCACAAAATAGTTAAAAAGGAACTGAAATAAAAGAATGAACATCAGAACCTTTTTTGTTGTTGGTGGTGACAACCCAGGTAGGATCAAAGGCAGACAGGTAAAGTTGTAGAGAACTACAGAACACTGCTCTTTCTCATCCTGAACAAGAATTTCTTCATCAGCTACCTGACCCCCTCAGAATGGGCGGGAAAAATTCCTTAGATTATAACTTACCAGGGAGGCTCAAAAGGGTAGAGGATTTAGCACATAGGCTAGTCTATCTACTTTCTCTCCTTCTCCTTTTCTGAAGGAAGAGCTAGACCAAGTTAGAAGGATAGGTACTAACATCTCAACAGCTGGTTTCTAACTGCTTTTCTTAATTTCCTCTCCATTATCCATTGGCTGGACCCTGCCTGAGGTTGCAGGCTTCACCTCTTGCCTGCAAAATGTTTCAAACACCTCTTTCTCTCTCTCCTACTGTTTCCCACAATAGTCTGTATTATTTCTTGGCCTCTAAAAGTTTTCACAGTCTCATTCCTTATCCTCTTCCTTTACCATGCCCTGCCCCCATCCCTACCATTGATCTTAGGAGAAAGGCAGCAGTCTATGCTAATTCTGCTGCTTTTTGGGAATCAGAATCAAATATTAGTTTATTCCACATTAAAAAGATGAGGCATAAGAAACTAAGCTAAATACAGTGTCCAAGAAACCATTACTAAAATGATGCTGAACCAGCTTTCAAACTTTGCCCAATTGAATCTAAAGTCTCTGTTCTTTCTCTGTCTCTAAGGTTTAAATTAGACAAAACCTACCTTTGTGTAGCTTTGTCACAACCAAGTTTTTCCTTTACCTGCTCCTTTTGGAACCTGAAGACAAAGAGTTGATGCAGGTTAGGAAATGTCTGCAGAGTGGTGTGCTTTGTGAAACCTATGATGAACAAGTGCAACAAGAGACGGTAGCATGGCCCCTGCTGTGTTTTTCCACAGAGCAAATCTGCTGCTGGTTCATCTGACCTTGAAACCTGTGCCACTGCTTTGTGCAATTAGCAGACTCCAAATGTATATTCAGGTCACATCTGTGCTGAATTGTTTTATTTATGTTGATTGATTGTGGATTATGACACAGCATCCCTACTTATTCAGGGTAAGTGGAATGAGGAATTTTAAGGACAAACAATGAACCAGCTGCAAAAAGGGCAGAGCATAGAAGAGTGCAAGATTGCAACTTGATAATATAAACTTCAAAAAGGAATTTTTATTAAACCATAAAAAACATCTGTACCATCTTAAGACTGAAAAGTTCAGGCTTATTAGGCATTGTCTGCATAATGAATTGTGCATACAGACATAAAACTCTCCTTCACCTGCCATGGCTCCTGAGGAGGAACATTTAGTTTATTTCTTGCCCAAGAAGTATTTCAAACTTCTCTGACTTACCCTGTAATGGTCAACAGTTAGCGATCATCTCCAGTGTGATAGCTTGAAGTAGCAATAGAAAATTCTTATAGAAAATTCAGAGACATTTTTTTGAATGATTATAATGTTACTCTAAAAATGGATGCAATTTTGCACTCTTCTAAAATATAGCTGTGTTTGCTTTAATAAATAAAAGTATCACTGACTGCCTAAATCTTGTGCTTTGGAAACTACCTCTTTTACTAAATTTGAATCTCAGAGATACGGACTTGTGCCTATTTCTGTAGAGCTGTGCAAGTGTTTCTGATCTGTGGCCAAATTAAAATCACTGCTGTAGGAAGATGTGTCTTAGCTGTCTTGTGGCTTTGTACTCTCCTTGGCATAGGAATAAGCAGTTCTGCTTGAGAAGTGAGGAAGTGAACTCTGAAGATTGGATTCTATGCTCTTAAACCCAGGGAGTCATTAAAGATGTGGAGTTCTAAGGACAAAACAGAACAGTATGAGAAGACTTCTGATGAATATGTTCACCAGCTGTAAAGTACGAGATGTGACATGCTGTAAGATGGCAAAAATGCAAGCAAGTCAGTGACAATGCAAATTGCAACTTTGTCTGTCATAGGTCACTAGATTTTGAAGATAATAAGTCACATTTCAGAATTGTCTTCTTCAAAAGTTTTGTGATAGTGACTTGGTTTATTGCTTATTTAGATGTATAAATAACACTGAAAATGGTCTTCTTTGGCACCCCATTCAGGTCAACTTCATATGGGCTCTTGCCTTTCATCAGGGGAGAAGAAAGGAATGAAGAAATGCCTGCAGACAAGATATTTTTCTAGTTTTTGCAGGACAAGAGATTGTTGGTTTCCTTTTGAATTTCATTACCCCAGCCCCTCTTTATAAAACAGAACCTTAAGTTCAGGAATCAGATTTGGGTAAATCTGATTAAATCTGGGTAAATCTCAGTAATTTGTTTAGAATGATTTGTTTAGATGGTTTTGTGTTACAATTCTGTCCAGAAGTTAAAGCAACAGTTTTCTTTAGAGCTTCTTTTAAGCAAGAGATTCCAGAGAGTACTGTACTAACTTCTGCCTTAGGCTACTATCTTTGTGGGTGAAATGTTTTGAATTCTGGTGGTCAATTTCCTCTGCGAGAAGAATCAGTCCACAGCAAAACTGAGCCATGGAAACTGGTAGAGAGATGAGATGGAAAGAAACTGGTCCTTGATGACACCACTGAGCCACTAAATCGGTAAAACCTAAAGGTGTTCCTCAAGTTTCATTTTTATAATAAATAGACTGTTTTCAGAGACTCGTGTTCACCATGCAATTGAGCAGAAAGTAGAGAAATATCCTGTAGAGTTCTTGTTCCCCCCCCCCCTCCACTATCAATATTTTGCCCTAGAGTGATACCTTGGCTACAACCAGTGAATCTTCCTTGACATATCACTGTGACCCAAAGTCCAAAGTGGTGTGCATTCTATAGGTTTTGACAAATGTTTCATGATATATAGCCACTATTACAGTATCTTGCAGGCTAGTTTCTCTACTATAAAAATTCGCTGTGCTCTACCTATTCATCCTAATTTCCTCTCTAAATCCTGGCAATCATTAATGTTTTTACTATCTCCAAAGTTTCACTTGATTGTCATATTATAGTTGATATATAATATCCTCTTCTTGGGTTTTGGGATAAGGGTAATGTTGGCATCATAAAATATATTAGGGGGCATTGCTCCGTACATAAAAATAATTTGTGTGAGGTGGTCACCAGTTTGTCTTTATTTATTTTTATTTTTTGCAAACAGCCAGACACATAAAGTTTTCATTATTAATCCTCTCAAACAATCTGCATGCTCACAGATACCTATAATCATTGTAGAATATTTACGTTCCTTTTGCTCTTTTCTTTAGGTCCTTTTCTCATATAGAAACAAGTCTTGCAAATCAACATTCGGGTTCACTTTTCTTTATATAATCTAAGGAAATGTAAATCATGCCAAAGCAGTTGTCTTACCACCTCCAAAATGGGCTCTGAGTCTTAATACAAAGATAACGTTCGTGGTAGTCTTGTACATTTTAGCTAGTTTCCCCCAAATTTCTGTCTTAGGCACTTCTGCCTTCCCAGGGCAAAGGTTGTCAATAACCAATTATTTCTGCCAAAGCAGTTGGTTGGTCATGAACTTCCTGGTCCATATAGTGACTGGGTCATTCATAATGGTAGAAAGTAACTAGTTCTTTGTTAAAGGCTTGATATAATTCATTAGCATAGCTATCTAGTCCTGAGCTTTTTTTTTTTTTGGAATATTTGTTGTTAGTGTTTTAATTTCTGTACTTAAAATCAGTTTGTTCAACTCATCTATTTGTTTCATCTGAAAGCCCCTTGGGGAAAATATTTACTGAGTGGTCAGCCTGTAGCTACAAACCTATATCTAAATAGCAACTCCTGTCACTGTTTCCCTGCAGGAGCCCGGGAACAGTGAAGAACAGACTGATGTGGGGAATAAACTGATGGTTTTCTAACATAAGAGCCAGGCAATAGTCTCTCCTTTTCCACCCTAGCTCCTTCATGCCTGAGTTCTTTTTATCTATCCCTTCTAAAATCTTACTCTGAAATCCAGTGTAAGTGTGGGTGTTTTTGCTCTTGGTGCCCTGGGCTAACCCTGGCTCTTCTAGGACATTGGCTAGGTGGCTGGAAGGCTGGGTTGTCCAATGAGAGCAGTGAGCCTGGATTTGGGACTCTAGTTAACTTACTTTTTCCTCACTTTGTGCAAATAGCTTTGTGAATCTGATCTTTGTGCCTGTGTAAAAGATTGAAGCAAGTATCTGCCATCAGGTCTTGGATAACTTCAAAATGTGGTATTTTCCCACTTTTCATGTGTTTATTCAGACAACTAATTCACAATCTATGAGTTATCAGTCACTGTAAAAATTGGATGTAAAGTAAGCTCACGAGTGTTCTCTACCTAAGGAGTCTTTTCCTCCTCCTCTAAATTCGCTGGTCTCTTGTGATCACACTCTTTTAATTGAGACTTCTGGGATCAGGCTTGGTTGGCTTTGTCAAAATGACTTTGGACTTTCTAGTCAGCTATACAAGAAGAGTGCTGGTGGGTTGGAAAATACCTAAACTTCTTGGCCATTAAAAAAATTAAAGGTTTCTTTAAAAAGCTAAGTTTCTTATTTAGCCAATTTGGTAAGTGGAAAAGTATACAGTAGTTTTCTGTAAATAATATTCCTTATCAAATTTCTGATAAGAGTCCAAGAACAGACAAACTGAAAATAAGATCTTAATCTATCTCTTCTGTCCCTCTTCTGGCCAATGTGTAAGGTGTCTTTCATCTTTCCT
The DNA here is from genome assembly GCA_019455555.1 of Galemys pyrenaicus. Classification (NCBI taxonomy): domain Eukaryota; kingdom Metazoa; phylum Chordata; class Mammalia; order Eulipotyphla; family Talpidae; genus Galemys; species Galemys pyrenaicus. The sequence goes on along the minus strand of JAGFMF010011781.1, from coordinate 1,150,350 downwards.
AGGAGTGGCCTACTCTGTGAGGTCAAACAGAAACCAGGATTTTGTGAAGCAATTTTAATTTTTTATGCTTGTCTTTAAAATGGTTCCAACCTTGGGCTCTAGAGGTTTTAAATGATTAAAATGGGACACCTATTCTAACATGTAAGGACTTTAGTTTCTATCTCATATTGGAAACCTCCTTGAAATAAAAGTGATGGAGGATAAAGAATATAGAAAGGGACACCACAAGGTCAAGAACATGTGCCACACAAGGAGGTGGGGGTAGAAGGGATTAGCATAACCCATTAACCCAATTATAGACACTCAGACCTTAGGGGGTCATCGCCCAGATCAAGAGGTACACAGAGATCAGAACTGAAGATAAAGATACAGAGATTGAGCCCATAGTAGAATCTCCTGCCCCTTTCAAAGTCTGCCTAGTTTATTCAAAGTCAACCAGCAAGCCACTCCCTGAAGGAGTGAGCCCCTCCCAAAGAGAGGAAGAATGTATCAGTGCAGTCTCTGCATTGACACTGGGCAGCCGTCTTTCTGCCCACCAGTGACTATACAGGTGCTTCTCTTTCCCAACTCTCTCCCTCTGCAGGGCAGCAGGCTCCGGCCTGCCTGGGACCTGTGCCATGCTGGAGCTTCTCTTCACTGCCCTCTCTCAGTGGAGGCAGCTCTCTTCAAGGCCACCTGCCTGCAACCATGCAGGCCTCTCTCAACAAATTTGCCCCTCTTGGGGTAGCTCTTCCTGTTCACTTGTGTCTATGCAAGTGTCTTTCACTTTCTTATCCCTTTTCCTAATAAACCTGCTTTTTAAAATATAACTAAGACATGTCTGTCTTATGGAGAAACTTACCTGGGAAACTCGCCACTTGCCACTGAAAGGGGAGCTCTGGTAAAACTTTCCCAGATTGAATCCAAGGACCCCATTCTTAAAACCCACTGACTCCAAAAACATCATCTGGTGCCTAGACAACATTGATCTAGAAATTTGTCCATTTCTTTAAGTTCTCAAGTTTATTGGCAGGTAGTATTGATAGTAATCTCTCATGATCCTTTCTATTTCTGTGCCATCTGTAGTGATTTCTCCTCTATTATTTGTGATTCTGTTCATTAATGTTTTCTCTATTTTTTGTTAACCTCATAGGAGGTTTGTCTGTTTTTGTTAATATTCTCAAAGAAACAATTCTTTGTGGCATTGTTGTTTGCTATAGTCTTTTTGGATCTGTATTTCATTGCTTTCTGCTCTTTTTTTATTTCCTTCTCCTAAGACTGAGACTTGTTTATTTCTCTTTTCCAAGTTGCTGTAGGTGTAGTATTAGATTTTTTATTTGGGACTTTTCTTGACTCTTAATGTGGGCAGGCTTTGCACCTATTGTTCCCTTTATATCATTTTTGCAGCATCCCATAAATTTTGGTAGCTTGTCTCATCATTTTCTTTCACCTCAGTATTTTTTGATTTATGCTTTAACTTCCTCCTTTATCCAATAGCTATTAAGCAGTATATTGTGTCATCTCTTGTATTCATAGTTTCTCCTGTTATTTTTCTTATAGTTGATTACTAACTTTATGGCATATAATCAGAGAGAATGCTAAGTTTCATTGATAATTGACTTGTGTCGTATACATGGTCTACTCTTGAAAATGTTTCATGAGCACTTGAAAAAAAAGGTGTATGCATGGTTTTGGGGTGGAGTGTTCTGTAGATGTCTTTTAGACCTATTTGATCTAGATCTGTTTAAGGCTATTATTTTCTCATATATCCTTTGTTTTGTCAATGTTCTTTGTTGTAACTAACTCTTGCATGTATGATCACATGCAATAAAGCTTCATTTCTAAGTCACCTCCACTGATTATTGCATGAATTCTTTCTTGTGTAAAAGTCAAGAATCTTGGGGTCCCCAAGCACATTCACTCACCCCCTTGTCCAGTGCAGAGTCCTGTCTCAGGAATCCTCGAATAGGCATGTGCCTGAATCAGTAATATATAGGGATTTGCATAGGAGTCACCCCTCATTCTTGTGGGCTATACTGCCCCAGTATCACTACAAACAGTAAACTGGAAGTTTTTCCTACCCCTTTCTGCTGAATTGTAGCTGAATGTGTGCTGCTGTTTTCCATTTTTCCTTCAGGGTATTTTGACTTTGTTTTACTGAAATCTTGTTGAGGTTTATGGAAGTGTCCAGCTTCTTCACTCTGACACAATCTTGTGGGATTTATGCTTTATGTTATGATTACATGTGTGTGTATGAGAAGGTTGAGGAAAGTTAGGTGATGACGAATTAGGAAGACCAGTTGGAAGATAAGAAATTTAAATTGACCATAATTAGGTATCTTTAAATATACTCATTTGCCTATATTGAATGTCACTGGAGAAATGTACGCAGTTCTATCCTGGTGAAATATTTAAAAACATGGAATTTTGAAAACATTAATAATCAGGAATTGATGTATCTAATAAAAGGGACAACTGAATGTTTATTGAAGCTTATCACTGGCAAACTCATTGTGTTGTAGTTTATAGGGAGTAAGAAAAACCATTATGAGGGAATTAACACCACAAAATATAAATCTTGCAAGTGATTAGGCAGTTGTATATTTATCAGTACAGAATGTATTTTAATTTTTAATCAGGGTTTTTGTTCCAACTGACAAAATAATAGCTTGTTTGCAATCTTCCATGGAAACAGACTTCCCAAAATGGGATTTGGTGCATCAGTGGGTCCCTCTGTGTTTTATTTGCCATCAATTCTGATGCACCATGTAATCCTCTCAATGAGAGACCCCAAGGAAATACTGTGCTGCTTTCAAATTGGCTATGTTTTCACATATGTGATTCACAAGTAAATAAAATTGGTCTGCTTAAGCAATACATCCCCTTTTACAGGGAAATGAAAGAGAAATATGGAATTATTATATGAGCAATAAGAATGGTTTTTATGGATCCAGAATATAGATTAATTTTCTGAAGAAACCTCAAAATTGAAGAACTCCAACTGGGATACTTGTATATTGTCAATGGTAGAAATATTCCTGCTTATCTTCACCCCAATAATGAACAATATGTACATAATTTAGATTCAAAAGGCAACAGGGTTTTAGAAACATACCTGTGTCCCTATCATTTTCTAAAGAAATATTATGTGCTAAATTTAGGACACTTAAAGTTGTGGTGAATTTGATAAAGCACCAAAAGGAGCTCCAGAATTTAGTTAGAAAATGGAAATTTGAATCTGGATTCTAGTTAACTATGAAGTTTCAGCCCTCTGTGCTGTGTGTGTGTTCCTCTCTGGAAAATGGGGAATTACTCTGTTTGACCAATACATTTTTTGGATTACTGTGAGAATTTTATGATGAATCATCAGAGGAAAGAGCATAACATGGGCAAATGATTTGAATTCTGACCTTGCCACTTACTTGCCAAGTTCCTTTAACAGTGAAGACCCTTAATTTCCTTATGTGAAACATAGAGATAACAATGTCTATTTCACAGGGTTCTCGTGAGGAGTTTCCATAATCCAGGTAGCTTCCTGGACATTTTAGGAATGCAATTAGAAGTTAAAAAGAATATTTTCCATTCTTAATAATTCTCAACTATAAACTGTCGACCATAATTCAACAACACACCAAAGATTTATCTGTAAGTGAAATCAAAGCTCTAATTTGAATCTTTTGGAATTTGCAATCCAGGAAACACTCTGAGAGGGCAAGACCTTGTGAATACTCTAATGGGGACAGGAATGTTACAAATTTTATACAGGCAGGATTGACTTCTACAGACAAATGGGGAAAGAAAAATCCACAAGTGAAAGGCAGGGATATCTATATGCCAGCACAGTGACAGATTGTTCCTTGATGCTGAGATCTGGTAGCACTTTGGTCTATCTTTTTAAGTTTGGAACTGTCTTTCCAAACTCCAATTCCTGGTCAGGATGTTGGTTTGCTGAGGGTGATGTTTGATGTGTTTGCAAATTCAGACTACCAAGCTGTTGATATGGTAGATGCTCATAGGTTCTAATCATTAATATCTCCCTTGTTCCATTTTGGACTCTTCATCAATTTAAATTTCAAGATCTCTTAGTCCTTGCCATAAAATATTGCTAACTGAAAGTGCAATAAAATACATTTCAAATTGGTTTGGGAAATTAGGAGAAGGTTTGTTCATACGGAATTTGAAATGGTATTTGAACCATAAATAGGTGTTAAGCTCAGGAAAGTCTTCACCTGTAATGGGTTGGATTGTAAATGTTTTCAATTGCTGAGTATTATGCAGTGCTGTCACAGCCACTCAACTTTTCTGCTGTAGCATGACATTTTTACTTATGGTAGGTAAAATCCACAAAGAAGAGAGGAGCATGTTTCTCTGGAGGGACCATGAGAACCCAGAATGATGTTCCTTTTCTTTTTTTGGAAGTCATGTCTAAGTGGAGGGGGAATGGGCATTGTCATGTTGAGTGACCTGGATCCCTTCTCTTTATCTCTTCACCCACAATTCCCCTTTTATTCTATGTGAGTATCATGAAGGCATTTTGTACACCATTACGTCCTGTGCCAGTGATAATTGTCTTTAGCAGAATATGATGAATGAACTTGAGTTTAGGTGTTAATTAGAAGGGACAAGCTCTCTGCAGGCCTGGGGGTATAGAGGATGGCAAGAGGAGAAGATATAGTGACTATTAGTTGTCAGGTCATTTCCCCAGAGGTGGCTCACTCTGGGTGTTCACATCCAAAGTCCATTGCCATTCAGTCTGGTACCTGCTATTAATAGTTGTATGATGCCAGGCAAGTCACCTGGCTGTTTAGGACCTTCATCTCCACATCTGTAAAAGGAATGAGCTTTACTGGGCCATCACTGGGATGCTGACAAACCTTCTATTGTTCTATTCTATGTACTATGATGGTGCTTTTGGGAATATTACTGGCTTTGCAGTGCTGTTGATAGTTATAAGTCTTTTGGATACTTAAGGGATAATCCTTCAGATGAAACAGTTTAATTTGGTACTGAATTTTACTGTTTAGTGAATAATATCAATATGAACAATTTTCACTTTACTGAACCTACACCACAAGTTCCTACTCTACTCACTATTCCTCTATTTTCTCACCACCCTTGTGGCCCTTGCATATTTAGCTCAGTACTTCTGGGATCTTCACATTTTCACTAATCTTAACCAGATTCTATTATATATATTCTGTGTCAGGATTTGGGAGTACAGTGGTCATTGCCATGAGCTTTGGTCAAGGACGCATGGGTGCTAGTTCCTAGATTTGTCATTTACACTCTGTAGGGCTCTAACTTGCCTTGACTTCACACCTGTAAAATAAACATGAGGTCTACTTTATGGAGAAATTAATTATGAAGTGTGATAATGACAATACCATTCTAAGCATATAAGTTGTAACCTAGTGAGGCTTCAAAAATAATTTTTTTTGGCTCATTATATAGAGAATCAAGTCAGAAAGACAGATTTGGAAGGCATTTCTCATTTCTTTCTGCTTCAGGTCTCATAGCCAGCTGCTCTGCTGCTGGACTGCCCTCTGTAGGAATGTTCCATCCCACTGAGCATGGTGAGAACTTCAATTGTGACAAGCTCGTGCAAACACAAACCTCCAATCATGTGATAGCACCTTGCATCTCTTCATTAGCTGCTAATGTGTTAATTAAGCCAAGAGAAGCCATGAGGCAGAAAGGGATCATTTCTTTTCCCCCCTCAACAAAACAAATGCTACTGGAAAAAGACTTCTAGATTTATTTTTAGCAGTATTATGTAGGACGCAGGGTGTTGGTGGTTATGGATACAGGATGAAGTACCAAGTCCAAGGGTCTCAAAAAATCTTGAGAGATGAGGCAGGAATTAGAGGTTCCAGTAGAATGAAAACATACAGGCCAGGTAGGGAGTTACAAAGGATGAAGTTCAGGGAGAACAATAGATCCAGGGCAGAGGCTAGCTAACTTGGTATATTTGGGCTGAATGGTATGTATTTTTGATTACTGGGCATTCTGTGTCTCTATCACATCTACTCAACTATCACTGTGGGATGAAAGCAGGCATAGAAAATTGTAAATGAGTGGGCATAACTGTGTTTCAGTGAAATTTTATTTATGGATACCAAAACTGGAATGTTCTATTATCCTTTTTCAAAAATAAAAAAAAAATTCAAACATTATTTCTAATTCACTTGCATAACAAAACAATCTGCTGGTGGCAGTTTGTTGACCATTGATCTAGAACTACATATACGGAATGAAAATTGCAGTGAATTGAGCAAGCTGGGCATCAAAAAGACAAAAATACAGCTGTTGTACAGGCTCAAGTTCTGTGGGTATCAATTTGACAGGTTCTTGTCTCAGTCAGAAAATGGGGGCCCACAATTTATTTGGAAGTACCTGTTAATCCTTAAATGTATCCGGTTTTATAAAGGGATATAAAAGAAAATAAAGATCCTGACAGGTTCTGGTAGGCACTAACCTATTTTTGTTTGTGCATATAGGAGCTGGGGTGTAGGTCAGAGGTATGGGGATGGGTGTGAAGGAGTTACCAGAGACAGAGTGAGGAGCAGAACAGGCAGATGGACTGAAGTACACTGCTGAGGGGACCAGGGGGAGAGACAGGAGAGGTCTGCTGCACTATGTGGGTCACCTCCCTGGCTGTGGATTGAACTCATGCTACCATGGATGGTGATAGCTTCATAGTGCTGAGACTTAATTCCTTGCACTGCCAGGGAGGTCCATTGACCTATTTTTTTCTAAAATGTTTTCTCTCAAAGCTATCATATGTCTCTCTCGCTGGTTTTGATCTATCTCCATAAAACAAACAAACAAACCAAAAAAACCTCCAAAAAACCCTTTATTGTCATCTTCATGTCTTTCTGAACAAATACCTGGAGACTTTGCTAAAGCCCAATTTGCAAGAAGTTGGGTGCATACTTGTATAACAGATAAAGAGCTAAAAGGAGTTTGTGACAGTCTCACCCAAATGGAATGTTATAGAACAGATTCTTTGGTCTCTGGGAGGAGGTGAGGATGTGTGTGTGCTATTCCCCCTCCTCCAGTGATTAAATGTCCTCTATTGATTAATTCCTTTCTGAAAACCTGTGCCTCTCTCCCTTATTTGCATAAAATATCTGAAAATGTGTGTCACTGAAGACAATGTCAAGCCTAGATAAAGTCAAACCCTACCACCTGTTAGCTGACAGCTGACATTGGACATATTATTTGAATTTTGCCTAGTAGTAATTTTTTCAAATGAATTGAATAATATCTCCTGATCTAATGATGTAAACCAAATTTTTAAATTTTTGAAAATAAAAAATAGGTTTAATTATTTTATATATGCTGGTACGTGTGTGTTTTAAATCATTTGGAAATACATTTGCAATGTTTCAGTCTTTTAAATACAAATACATATCCACATTAATATACTGTTTCAGTAGATGGATAGAGAGAGAAAAAAATATCTTCAGTGACTTCTGATTTCATGAGTTTAATTTTGAGTGGCAACAGTGAAGTGTACTTAAAGGAACACTGACTTTAGAGACAAGGAAATAGGACTAGGCCTATTTTTCATTACAAGGCCTAGCTAGAGTCAATACAAATTAGCTATAAGGATGGAAAAGTTGCTTAACATTTCTATTAATTAGCTTTTAAAAATGGAGATTTTAACCCTTGCTCCTATCACAAGCTTATTTTACAATTCAACTGACAAGATGAAAAGTCATAAAATGTAAGGTACTTCGCAGATATCCTGCCTTATTAGTATCATTTTCTCCCTGGTGGCATTCAGAAAGTTTGCTAGAAAGTTCTAGGGATCCATTTTGGAAATTATTAGCAGAAAGCAATTAATACAGCAAGATTCAGAAAAAGATAATGGTTTATCAACAGGTGAAATGTGTTTACGGAATTTTTTTACATGTTTCTAGGAAACCAATTTTACAGCTTTATTAAAATTCAAAAGGCACCCTCACTGTTCAACAACTAGATTTTCAGGAGTCATGCAATAAGATATTTTTCCCATATAGTCTAGAAGGGTGTATTTCTCATTTTCTTTGCATTTGTTAATGCAACAAAAGTTTGAGTCAGTTAAGCACCTGGAATTTGATGTTCCCTTTTGATCTGGAGAAAGCAGAATCAACATCTCTGCATGAGTCATGGGGGAAGAAAATTCCTTCTCAGCTTCTAAAGAACACTAATTTTACCAGAGTAGTCAAGCAGTTAGTTGAACTAATTACTTCTCTAAAATGGCTTCTTCTGACTGAACACACTATGTGTTTGAGTCCAGAGGACTTCTATACTGCTGGATTGACCAACTAGCATTCCAGGCCATTAGTAACATAGCTTAAAACAAAACAAAACAAAAGCAACGAGAAGAGAGATTAAAATCTTTGTATATAGCGGCCAAGTCCAGCAGGCTGCTCTTGTGTAAGTGGACTTCTTCTCTTGGTGTTATCAGTCCCTCATAAGTCCAAAAAACACTGATTTTGGAATATAAGGTTCCCAAATTTGACCATTAAATGAAGAAGAAAGATTTCTTTCTCTATTACATCAGTGGAAGATCTCCTATTACAGTTTTTGCTTACTTGCCATGAGAAAAAAAAAGTGTGACATAGGAAAAAGTACCAAATGATAAGGGGAAAAGAAGGATATTTTCCTATTGGTGAGGTTTGGTGAGTAAAACTCTTTCAAAGATACCCATCTGGTAACATTTCATTGCAATTCACAAATCAGTGGTGGAGGTAATATTTATATACTAAGACCACTTATAACTAGAGGAATCTGTGTTATTTTCTCTAGAACATGCAACTTCTTGGTTAACACCAAAGATGGTTTGAAATAGATTATCCAAAGGCAAACAAAGAGAGAAAAGATTAACTAGATTCCTTGAGGAATAAAGTAATCATCCAATTCTAACTCAGTCATTTGGTTTCTACAAAGAATGCAGAGATCAATGTGGTTGGAATATTGTGGCCAAGTGGAAAAGAGAAAATAGTGAAGAAGTGAGACCCAGATCATTCAGTGTATCATATACTAAATAAGGAGGTTGGATTATGTTCTCAGTGTAAGGGCATTTTCCTTTCTTAGTCTCCTTTCTTAGTCTTCCTTTCTTTTAGTCTCAGTTTGCATTTTCAAGTTGAAGGAATAGTGTTGGGACGGTGCTTAGTTTCAGATAACAAAAACCTCAAAGTATATAGTTTCTATGAGATGAAATTTATTTTCATCTCATGCAAAATGTTTTGAGATAGGAGATCCAGGGATGTAATATGACTGCAGAAAGATGTCAAAGATTCAGTTCAGTTTCAACCTCTGCTCTAACATAGTATGTGATATATATTGTCAGGCTCCAGTCAACACATCTGCATTCCAGTCAGTGAATGGTTGGAAGGGTAACAGAAAAGAGATTTAAAGAACACATGCCAGCTATCAACCGAGGACATTCAACACAGTACTTCTACTAACATTTCAATGGAGCTAACACACATGGCACAGCAGAACTCTCCTTTCTTACCTGCTCTTCCTCTCCGCAGTGTACTTCAGTAGATCTGCCTGTTTTGCCCCCCACTCTGTCTCTGGTGAATCCTCTCACCACCTCCACCCCACAACTCTGGTCTATACCCCAATTTTTGTATGCATAAATAAAATTACATCTTTTTTAAAAAAATGAGGGGAAAAACCCAAATGTTAATAAAGTATTTAATCATAGTACCTGTTCAATTAGTATTTATTTTCTATCTTTCTGATTTGGTCCTACTTTCCCTAAATAGTATTTCCTAGTCTTACTTTATAGTATGCTTACCATGATTTTGTACTGATAGTTTGTCAGATTGGTGCTATACCAGTTTTGGTCTATACAATGCAAATAAATAGTTACATAATTATTAAAGTAGACTAAATTCTGGCTCAAAAGAGGTATTTCAGGGGCCTCCCTGATGACTTGGGGGTTAAAATCTCAGCACTATCAATCTCTCAGCCACTGCAGCATGAATTCAATACCTGGCCAGGGAGCTGACCCACATGGCGCAGCGCACCTCTCCTGCCTGGCCTGCTGCTCCCCTCAGCAGTGTATTTTAGTTAATCTGCCTCTTCTGCTCCCCACTCTGTTTCTGGTGAATCCTCTCACACTTTGCACCTCAGGTCTGCAGCTGAGTTCTTGTATGTATAAATAAATGAAAATCTTTAAAAAAAAAAAAAAGAATTTTAAACTTCAAAAAAAAAAAAAAGATATTTCATGTTTCTCAAACTGTAAGAAGAAACCAGATGCTTAAGTTATAGGGGTAGGGATAAAAACTTCCATGAGAAGTATAAGAAGTGAGATTAAGAGTATTTTTGACTTAGCTTATATTGCATATAATTAATTTGTTCTTGGAGTCATTAGATTGCTGTTCGAACTCCTCTCACTACTGCCTCCCTCTGTGTTCTCCCATAGCTGCATACTACCCATTCTTCATTCACCCAAAACTTGGAAGCTCTTACTCATTTCTCTACTAAAAGCTGTTCTCTTCTTTATTTTGAGAACACTGAGTAAATAAATGATGGTTGACAGCTTAAAGTAATTGTATTCTAGGTAGAACACAGCTATAAAATATCGAGGATGGGATTCCAGGAATGACAGCATGGAGGACTTTCAGCACTACTTACTCATGACACCCACCCTTTCTATGTCAGAGCCAGGCTAAATTTGCTATCAGGACACAGGTGTTCCTCCCCCTAGGTCTGAATCTCCAGATCAATTAAATGGGGGGGTTGGACTCAATACTACCAATTTCTTAACTCCAAGGGAGCACAATTAGCATTGTATCCTAAATATCATTCAGATGTGGCAATCAAAAAAAGACAAGTGGCATCTCTGGGATTGAGCAACACAGTGGTCCTACATACTCTCTATTATATGACAGGTGACTGTCTTACTTTGAGTAAATAAAGATTTGTATGAAAATTATCAACCAGAGTTTGAATGCATTTATTTTGCTTCTATATGTTTTCCTATTACTTTTACAAATTAAAGCAGTTATAATGCAAAATATGGTCTGTTTACTGAGAAAATGCTCTAACTTTTATTCAATTGAATACAATGGCAGAGGTTTATGATCGAAATTTGTAGTTTGCTCAAGGTAAAGATGCATAACTTTATTAACCAGGTGCTATGTATCATCATCATCATTATTATTCTAAGCTGTGAGCAGAGGATTCATGATTCCCAAGCAATAAGTAAATATATGAACAGAGTTTACAGTTGTGATAAAATAAAACTTACAACATAGTTTATCTGGCTTTTTATGGAACATATAATACTTATTGTGTTGCACAGTAAACAGATATAAATTGTTAGTTGTTCACTTTAAGGCTCATGATTAAAATTACTTTTACAAAGATAGTGTTTTGAGTTTTCTTATTTTATTTGGTCTTCATGTATCTTGAATCAACATCAATGAAATTTAGCAATCAGGGAATGAATTCAAAATTGATATCTGTCACCTTAAAAGTAGAATGGATGAGTTTCTGAATTCACTATATCTTTTGCTACAGTAATAAGCAATGGGATTTTTGTTTGTTTCAGAAGCAGGAATAAGTTATCCAGAATTTTTGTTAATAGGAAATTCATAAGGGAGTACTATTAAAGACTGAGTGTGTCTACTAGAAAATGGAGTTTAATAACTATATGCGTTATTGTTAAATGTCAGGATTCTTTCGTAAATTAATTTGCTACTTATTTATAAGGTGTAGGTGGTGCTTGAAAAGAGAAAACCCAGTATTGTGCATGCAAATATTAAAAATATTTGCTGCCACCTTCCTGTGAGAGTATATTTCCTCATTCCACTGAATTGGAGTTTAGTTATTTGATTTGCTTAATCCAAAGACCTCTGAAGGAAGAAATGATGTCTGCCAAATTGGAACATAATTTTATAAGCACTGAGATTTCCCCTTGTTCCTTTTTTTCTTTTGTCTGACTGGCTTGTTACCTATATGCTTCTTAGCCTTCATCCCAGAATGAAGATAACATGAAAAAAGTCATACACAATCTGAGCAGGGCAGGTAACATAAACAAGAAATGCTAGGGAATGGAGAAATAGAAAACTTCACATTTTGTTGGTGGGAACACAGATTGGTCCAGCTTCTATGGAAAACAGTAAGGAGGCACTTTAAAATATTTAAAATAGATAGGCACTTTGACCCAGCAATTCCAAAAATGCAACAATGCACATTCAAAGGTATATATATACTTCTGTGTTCACTGTAGTGCTATTGATAATAACCAAATTAGAGAAAAAACTTATTGCTTAATGACAAGGGATGGATTTTGAAGATGTGATATATACGTGGTGGAATACAATTCAGCTATAAAAAAGATGGATTCTTGTCATTTGGGACATCGTGGATGGAAGTGTAGGGGTTTATGCTAAGTGAAATAAGGCAGAGGAGAAAGACAAAAACAAGATGATTTCACTGACGTGCAATACAGAGATACAAAAACAAAGGTGCAGTTAAATCTAAACAAACAAAAAAACCCTAGAAATATGACTGCAGCATTGAGGCCACTACTTGGGGAGGGGAAGTGGAGGAGTCAACACAGAGTGCTAGAGGCCCAATATCCTGTGTTAAAGGACTGACTATATGGGTGCTTCGGTGGTAAGTGTGGTGTGAGGACACACATATGAGGAGGTGTGAACCTATTCCCCTACATTTCATACAGCGTTGTAAACCAATGTTACCTCAATAAAATAAGTAAAAGTGAATAAAAATATATAAAGATGAAACAAAGTTGATGCTCAAACAGTGTTAATTATTTAAATACAAACCTAAGTACTGAGAGATAAAACAAAGTGGTGGATTTAGCCCTTGAACTTAAGGAATTTAATGGCAATCTAAGAAGGAATAATATAAATGCAAAATTAAGGTGAAGAAAACCCACACAAAAACAGAGAAGAATTCAAACTGTGTGTTTTAAAGCATGCATACATCCCTTTGCATGTTCTAGTTTGTTTTAGGTATGTGGGAGGGTGGGTTATATCAGACCTCAGGGATTCAAATGCTGACTTTGCCTTCTGAGTCTGTTCTCTTTTATAAAATCAGATCGAAACACAGAGTTGATGTAAAGATAAATATGAGTAAATAGAAATAGGATAAATAGAAACAATAAATCTCTGATGTGAACCTTTAAAGACTGTAGATATGAGACAGAAGAGTGAGCAGCATCTCAAAAGGATTAACAGATGGGAGGAGAGGGAAATATGTGGCTGAATATAGGGGAGATGCATTCAGAGCAGGGCGCTTTGGTTTTTATGGGGAAGTGGTTGGAGGGAAGCTCCACGCCTAATGCAGGAAATGTGGGAATTCTGGGGAAAGAGCAAGACTACCATCTGAAGAGTTAGACTAGCTATATTAAGCCAGGAATGAGAAAGCCAAATGTGGGGGCCACCTGGGTAGAACATTGCTGTGATGGGTAAGCAAAGTGGGCAGTGTGGGCACTGGCACAAAGCAGAGACTCTATTCTGTCTTAAAAGTGCAGTCTTTACTCAGCTCTGTACTTACACTCTGCCTCACTATAGCCAGGTCTAATTTTTAGAAGCACCCAACAATATGGACCTTCATGTGGATTTCCAGAATTTTTCATGCTCTTTTACACCTTCATAGCTTTAGGCTTTCTTCTGCTACAGTAACCCCCCCTCCTTTTTCATTGTCTAAAATCAGTATGTCCCAAAGACTCCCCACAAGTGTAACAGCCTCAAATATTATCTCCACTTCTACTTCTTACATACTAGAGTATAATCTTGAGGTGAGGAGCTGCATTAGGTTACACACTTCATGGACCCGTGGTGTCAGGCACCTCATCTCCTAGAGGAGATACACCTTGGAATTGTGCACCACAGCATCCCAGGGCAGGAGCACCTCACCTCTGTTCCAATGCCCAGCACAATGGATGACACAGGAAAGTGTTTCCATGTCACTTGACTCTTAAGCAGTGGTTGATAATTAGTTTATAGTTCATCTCTGCAGTAGAGAGCAGACTAAGAGGAATAAATTTATTTTCAGATTAAGGGAAAATTGAGCTTAATATAGTATAAAATCACACTTAAAATACTCGTGAAAATCATTAGAAATTCCCAATTCTCTAGTTGTAGATAACAGCTATTCATTTTTGTCTTATCTTTCTTTCTTCTCTTAAATGAATGAACATAGCACTAATTTTGGAAGGAAGGATGGTGGGAGAATTCACTGGAGAGTCAATCTTGATGGGCTGAGTCTATTCTAGAATATGAAGGCTAATGATAATTGAAAAGTATTATAAATGTTGGCAGATTAATCATATTTAATCAATTCTAGTCACTTTTGCAATGGTAACAGAATTTCTCTGTGTCCTGTGTCACATTCCTTTAAGCATCTCACATGGTTCTGAATAAGTGGTTTTAAGTTTTAATTAACTATTTGTAGCCAATAAGGCAGAATTGCCAGTATCTTCTTATCTGCCTTGTCTTTTGAAGTATGTTTGAACACCAGAAAATTTGTCATGCTTGACTTATTTTTATTCAGTAATTTAACTTTTAAAAAAGGTTCCCTGGTTCCATGTATTTGGGGTGTGATTTAAAATAGTTTCTAATTTTAGTTTTATTGCTTATTGTGGTAACCCTGGTTTATATGGTTGCTTATTAGAATACCGAATCTCCTCCTCAGAGGTTATCTCCTCTTACCTGCCACCACCAAAATGGTGGACACTACCATAGTCCATGGACCTCCCTCCCCATCTTGCTTTCACCCCTCTCCCCCCTCCTCTGGTGGCCCCCATTTAATTTTCCTAACTGTTAGAATTATTTCCCTGAAATTCAATTATTTCCTGATTAAATCAATTCTCTCTAATTTTAAGATAGTGGAACTTTTAAAATATTAAGTACACTGCAGTCCTCATTCCATAACAGGTCTGATTAAAATCCATGTGGGTTTTCAAAGTTGTATGTCATTCTTAAAACTTGAGAGCCCACAGTTTTGTAAAGTGAAGTAGGATGAAATACATGTAAGTAGTTAATTTAACCTACATTAAAGGGTTTATCAATTTTTCATATTACTATTGCAGTAGAAACATTCACTTTTAAAAGTACAGTTTATAATAGACCAACTGTTTATGCATGAAGATTTTAGTTTATTAAAGTTGCTTTATTCTGCTACACATAAAATTTCTATCCATTTTGAGCCTCTGGGTCACAGTATGAGTCTTTGGGTATGTCTAGGTATCTATTATCTATTTGTTTTTGCAACTATATAATTATTTCCCCTCAAAACTATCTTCTTTTATATTTAATTACAATAAATAACTTCAGAAATGTGGCAGGTTAAAAAATCAATTTACAAAAATCGGTTGCCTTCCTGTATGCAAATGATAATCTAGAAGAGAAATCAAGAAAAAAGGTCCCCATTACTATTACAGCAAAAAGAATTAAATGCCTAGGAGCAATTAAATATACAAAGTTAAGGACCTATTCCATGAAAACTATAAGACATTGTTAAATGAAACAAAGAAGACATGAAGACCTCTAAAGATACTCCACACTCATTGACTGGAAGAATCAACATTGTTAAAAATCTCCATGTCACCCCAAGTAATATACAGATTTAATGTAACATCTATCAAAGTTTCAATGGTATTCTTCAAAGAAATAAAACAGACCCCGAAGAGCCAAAGTAATCTTGACAAAAATGAGAAAGAATAGTGGTATCACACCCCCAGACTTCAAACAATAGGAAAAAAACTATAATAATTAAAAACACAGCACAGTCCTGTAATAAAGACAGACACACACACCAATGCAGTAGAATGGAGAGCCCAGAAATAAACCCACACTAGTATGGATAGTATACATTGGAGAAAGGTAAGATTCTTCAGTACACAGTGTGGATAAAACTTGCCAACTATATAATTCAGTTATACTTTAATGAACATAAAACAATTTACAGTCAGTCAAAGCATTTTAAAAAATAAATAGTACTTAAGATATTACTCCTACCTACCAGCTCTCCCTCTCCCTTATCTCCTCAGAAACATAATCCTCTAAAGTACTCCCTATATTCTCACATGTTATACCAAAATGAATATACTCTTAAGCTGTGAAAATGTATCTAAGCTGTGTTTTCACAAAGAAAATATACAATCATTAAAATTGATATTCTATTTTAATTTACTCATTAGGACTAAGACAGTTTAATTACCTGAGTTGACCAAGCCCTTTTTTTAATCCATCCATCTATTCTTGCATGTTCTCTATTTTTTTCAGTAGAGCCTTTATTGTACTAGTTATGGTTATTTTCAACTCTGTCTCATGATTTCAAAATCAGTGCTATCTTGTTGTGGGACTTAAGGTTGCTTCTACAGGTTGTGATTTTTCTTACCTTTTAGTATGCTTTGAAATTTTTTGTTGAAAGTCTGACCTGTTTTATTGATCAACAGAAATTGAGATAAACAGGGCTTTCATATGAATTTTGTAAATTTGTCTGTGATTTGGACTGTGTTTAATGTTTGGTGTTATTGCAAGTGCCAGAGTCTTCAAATTATTCTAGTGTCCTTATTGTTGGTTATCCTATTGACATCTGCTTCCCTAAAGAGTTCCTTCTCACGTAGAATATGTATCATTCACATTTTTTGGCTGTAATTCACTGTTATTATACTGGAGCCCTATTAGTATGTACTAAGGTATGGGAAAGGAGAAACATTCTTTAATCTTATGACTCAACCTCTGTGTTATAGTGAGTATTTCTTGGTTCTCCACATGTATAAACCCCCACCCTAAGTGAGACAAAAAGAAAACAACATTATTCCTCTTTCTTCTAGTGGGATAGGTTCTGGGAAATTTTTTTTCCCTGGAGAATAGGCCTATCTTGTGGAGAATCCTTTGCAAATGGTATTTCTAAATGGTTAGTGCTGCCCCATTGCTGCCAGAGTCTTTCAGGATAGGTGATATTTCTTGGTTCTTTACAGTGACAGTCTGGTGGAACTATTTTTTATTTGTTTATGCATACAAGAACTGGGGTGCAGGCCAGAGGTGTGGGGGATGAGAGAATCCATCAGAAACAGAGTGGGGAGCAGAACAGGTAGATCTCCTGAAATACACTGCTGATGAGAGCAGCGGGCAAGACAGGAGAGGTCTGCTGTACCATATGGGTTACCTCCCTGCTGGGAACTGAACTCATGCTGCAGTGGTTGCCAATAGATAGCTTCATAGTGCTGAGACTTAACCCCTTGCACCGCCCTAATAGAATTCTTGGTGGTAAAACCTATGACAGGGTGGGATCCCTCTAAGACTGTGGTCTCCAGCAGTTTCTCATTTTCAAGTTAGTCCAGCCCAGAAATTATTAAAATAAATTACAGAAATGATTAAAATGATTTTTAAAACTGCCCCTACTGGTTTAAAGCTCTAGGGACTTATGATCCAGGTAAGCATATTTTCTGCATGATTCGTTGTATTTACTGGTCTCATATTTGAGGATGGAATTTTCCCTATGATCTCTGTTATCCAGTAGTTTCAAGAATAATCATAATAAATTTCAGTTTACTCAGATTTGCCTTGTTAAAAGGAAGGGGATAGTGAATTTCTAGATCTTTTCATATTGTAGTTGAAGCTGGATATCTCACTGAATCATTTAAAAAAGAGTAATAGAAACCGATTACTAATCTTTATCTCCTCTAATTTGGAAAAAATAATAACTTCTGAGGATTATAAATAAAATCTTAAATTTTTAAATATGGTACTTATTTTAGTTCAAAATGGTAACCATTTTACTTTATTAAACTTTGGTCAGTTCATTACTATTATTTGGATTATTAGTGTGATATTATCAGTTATCAATTAAAAATAGTCAATTAAATAACAGCTTTATTGGAAATTTCTTTTAAGATGAAATGACTCCTTTACTTTGGAAACTTTTCATTCCTTGAAAATGTTTTATCTGCAAAAATCTTGCCTGTATAGAACATTAAAAAAACAAAAAAGAGGAATAAGAATAATATTTATCTTTAGTGTGTGCTTACATTGCACCAATTATTTATGTGAAAAATATTTTTATTTTCTACTGAAGAACTTTAAAATTGATAATATTACTGTCACATATGTTTTTAAAAAATGTATTTTGATGCGTAATTTTATATTATTGTTCATTTTTGTACAATGTTTGATTTTGCCTCTCGGGTATAGTCCCCATAAAATTCCCACCCCCAGATCACCTGTGAGCTATCACTATAGTCTCTTTGCTCTTCCCACCTTATTTTAATCCCTTCCCACCCATGCTTAATGTCTCTGAGTTATATTTGCTTGCTAGTTTTGTCTTATTTTCACCCATGTTTTACTGAAAAACAATAATTCAGAAAGGCTAATTTATCTGAGATTATAGAATTAGTAAATGGTAAAGTTGAACTTTGAATTCATGACTGCTTTTCTCTACAACATGGTCTTGAGTTTACTAATATTTAACTTTTTTAGAAGAAAAAATTCTGCTAGGTTCCTTTAATCATATTTACCCAATTTTTGTTATAATGCTAATTAAACCTTCCTGCACAATGAACCATTTAGGAACTCCTTTTTTCTAATAGTTCTCACTCAGCTACAGAATGAAATCAGACATAATTTAAATACAAATAGAATTATAAAATTGACCAAATTTAACTAATAATTTTGACTACAGAAGTGAGAAAATGATGCTGCCAGGCAATTGAGCTTTCCCAGAATAACAGCTGTATCTATAAAGCATATCACATCTCACACAAGAAATTATTTTTGTTTAGTCATTGGAAATAAAGAACTTCATGTCAGTGGGAACTTTTGTGGAAAGGAAAAGTGTAGAAACAAAATCCGGACTCAGTAGTGGCTTCTGTTCACCCTGTGTTCCCATGTTTATGATGTTGCTCATTCCGATGATATGGCTCATTTATAATTAGCCAGAATGATCTTTCATCTCATTCAATAACAAAGTATTCTCCATGACTTGGAACTGAATTTTCTATCCCAAAACTTACAATGCTAAGTCAAAGATGATGTCCAGGGGCCTCCCTGGTGGCGCAGCAGGTTGAGCGCAGCGCTGCGAGGTGTCCGCGGCACAGCAGCACACGTTCCTTCCCCACATGGCGCAGCAGACCTCGCCTGCCTTGCCCGCTGCTCCCCTCAGCAGTGTGTTTCAGTCAGTCTGCCTGTTCTGTTCCCCACTCTGTCTCTGGTGAATCCTCTCACCTTCCGTGACTCTGACCTGTATCCCAGCTCTTGTATGCATAAATAAATAAATCTTTAAAAAACAAAGATGATGTTTATATAGCTTTGCTTAGATTAATATTTTGGGAATATCTTATAATTTATAGTTTATAGTCTCTTGTGCTCTTCCTACCCCTATTTTAATCCCTCTCCCTCCAACCCCACTTCATGCCTCTGATTAATATTTATTTGCCTGCTAGTTTTTGTCTTATTGTCACACATGTTTTATTAATGAAGAAATAATATCTCAGGCTAATTAAAGGCAAGTATAAACTTATAATTTCTAGTCTATTCTTATAGAGAATATCTTATAGTTTATTTCTGGTTAAGTTCAATTATTCTTACCAAACAAGAAGGGGAGTGAAACAGCATTTTTTTTCTCATTTGATTACTTTCTAATGCTATTTTACTCATGTGCTTAACTTTATATAAAAGAACTAGTAATCCACGTATCCTTGACATTCATAGATATCACCTTTTCCCAGCAATCAGTCCCAGTTCCTGATCTAATTCTGGCTAACATATTTGACATTTTAATCTCTATATGTAGCTCAAGTATACAATTTGCCCTGCTGTTAAAAGTTAGAGGCCTACTGTAGTACTACTTCAGTAAGAAAGATCTTCCCAAATCCTAAAATAACCACTACCATAAATACATGTAATCTTTCCTTGGGACATGTAGGCTGGACAATGCTTACTGACAGGAGACCAGCCATAAAAGAAATAAATCTATCAGAGTCATAAACTGGTTCCTCATTAGAACCTGACCATGACCAGCAAGCAAACAAACTAATGCACGGCACAGATGTCCTCTTTACTGGATATAAATGTTACTCCTAATCAAGACTAGATTTGCCACATTTCTATATTGCTTATTAAATTGACAATTAGCCCATCAAAGACAATTTGTTGATTGTGTTTTGGTCCCTAAGCTTCACACCGTATTGGCTTTCTGTCTTGTTCCATTGGCCAAATCTGATTATCAAAGGAACTGACATGATGCTAGGTAAAGCCTAGAATGTTTCCCTCCTTTCCCACTGCCACACACAGCAAGCTTTCCTTTATGTATTTAGAGATATTTCATAAATTTAAAATTCTCCTAGTAATATTTTTGTTTTTAGTGATCTTCATCACTGTTAGTCACCTTAATGATGCTATTCAATTATAGATTCCTGTCTTTCTTATTTGGCCAGTCTGCATATCTCTTCTTACTTTTGTCTACTAGCTTTTAAATTAAAAGTGAGTATGCCTCAGGAATGAACGACAACCATATTCAGGCTTTCCCTGTGAGGTAGACAAAATAAACCATTTCATATGTTGGCAAGTTTAATACTGCATCAGAATAAGAAGGGTAAATTTCTTGAGACTTTCCTGGTACAGGACTCAAAAAGAGAATAATTTTAATAATTTAGTTTATACACCAATTTTGAAGATGGTGTGACTTTTAAAATTGTATAGAGATATGTAATTTAATTGCATAGAAATGTAATTATAAACTCTTGGGAGAGAGTGATAATGACTATAGTACCTCTCCAGGCAGAATTGCTTCAGGTGAAACGTTTACAGATGTCTTTGATTATATTTATTCTAAAAGAGGTTGTGGTAAAGACTATGAGCATATAGTTCCATCATTCTTTTTAAAGACCTTCTGGAGGGTGCACTTTTAAAATATTTCAGGAACAAGAGTGGAAAAGCACCCAATATTTATCAGTAAAGATAAATATTTGTTACTGATAAGAACTAACATCATTCTGAATATAAATCCTCTTTGATTCATTTGCTTATAATTTCCTTCCTTAAAGTGGCATCTCAATCTATCCTGGTAGGTTGTTAACCTTTGAAAACTTGCTTTCGTATAAGTCTTTGCTGAAACCGTCTTTAATATTCATCTTCCTGCAAATCATTATAAATTCATTCATTCATTCAATAAAATTTTTTATATTGTCTAACAGAAATTGTGGCTATTTATACCAATAAGACTTAATCTCTGTCCTCTAGAGATTTATAATCTACTTGAAGGTGAGTCATATACTGAAGAAAATCAAGTGCAATAACTATCAAAATTTCTTTTAGAGAGGGCTTTGTGAAAGATTAGGAGATCATAACAAAGGTAAGGACTATTAAATACCCCTGGGAACTCACAAAGGTGTCATAGAGAAGGTGGCATTTGTGATTATCCTGAGGAATGTGTATATTTGTTTTTTTTTTTTTAAGATTTATTTATTTATGCATACAAGCACTGGGGTACAGGCCAGAGGTGTGGGGGGGGGGTGAGAGGATTCACCACAGACAGAGCGGGGAGCAGAATAG
>JAGFMF010011781.1:1111293-1128788 GCA_019455555.1 Galemys pyrenaicus | reverse complement strand
TCCCCTCTCTGGCCGGCAGCAGGGATTGAACTCGTGCTGCAGTGGTTGCGGTTTGCTTCATAGTGCGTTGCTTAACCCACTGCGCCACCAGGGAGGCCCGGAATGTGTATATTTGACCTGTGTAGTTAAAGCTGTTATTAGCTTGTTTGTATAATTTTTTTGCTCAAATGTCAATGGATCTGACTCTTTAACTATATTCATGGCAGACTGGACTTGTTGGAAATTAATCACACTCTCCCAAGCAACTCTTAATCATAGACATGATCTATGATCAGGAGAATGGTGTGTGGCAGAGTTTTAATTACAGGACTTGGTGAATATTATCATACTTCTCTTACCCATGGGTGAGATAACTCAGGAATGTCTACCTCTTTGATTGGCAATTCCCTAGGGAGAGTAAACTCCAGTTACCCACAAGAGTAACTGGCTTTATAAGATATTTCATTAGCTGACTTCCCTTCCCTGTCTCATTTCCCCACTTTCCTATTTATCAAATTAACTATCTGCATGATCTTTTGGGATGATTTTTTTTAAGAAGTAAATTTAAGGCTCTCATACAACTACGAACTGGATACATACAAAATATTTTATCTAATTTAATGAGGGAAATGGAGGAAACTGCTAAAATGTTACAACTGAATCAAAGGTAGGATTCACAGATAAGACATAGGATGCTTAGCTAAATTTGAATTTCAGGTAAACAATTTAGGATTTTTTAGTATACCCCAAATATTATGGCACCACACTTATGTTAAAAAGTGTTATGTTACATGATATATGAAATGTAAAATGATATGCTTACGCTAAAATTTTTTTTGGAAATTCAGATATAGTTGGAATATTGTTATTTTGATTTGCTAAATATGAGAACTTTATCATAGGATAATTCAAACTCTAAATATAGCTGTCAGATAAGGAATCTTGTTTTTTACAAGTAGATGCAAAACTGGAAGATCTGGTGGATATCTGGGACTATAATCAATTGCACTCCAATTCCACTGGACACAATCTATATGTACATGAACACGAGTCATTTGCACTACAAACAATTTCTATAACTTACAGAGTTAAATTAGCTCAAAGACAAGAATGGTGGCGATAAGCTGTGCAGGGTACTTTACACAGCCTGCTCGACAGTTTTTATGATTCTTTTTTCAATTTCAAAGACACATTTCCCCCAACAATAGGAATTATTGTCTGAGTGTCTATTTATGAGAGAACACAAACTAAAAAACTATTTTGGAGATTGATAAGGTGGTCGGTCATTCTAGAAAATAGGATGAATGATGGTCCACTATAGAACTGTGGTATATATTCATATAGAAACTATGTGGTATATAGAAGGTTGTGTTGAGTGGTAGGTAAGCATGTAAAGATAGGTTGAAAGAGATAATTGCAGGCCTTGTGCACCTTGTTAAGTGGCTTGGGCTATGTTATGTCACAAACCTGAAGCTGTTGAAAAGATGACTTGCTTAGATTTAGACTTATAAAGATCAACCAATTAATACAATGGAATGAAGGCTGGATAGAAGACCTGTAAAACTGGAGATAAGAAACAGGTGGAAAAGGCAGTAGACAGAAAGATGCAAAGAGAAGAAGAGAACAAGAACAGTTGAGATAGAGTGAGCAAGGGTGATGTTTGATGAGATGTGGGGGTTGAGTCAGAAGGATCAAACTTTGATTTACTACAAAGCATTGCTTCAGGAATGGTAGAGCTGTTAACTGAGTAGGTTATCAAGTTCATGGCCAAAGATACTGAGTTTAGCTTTGGATGTTTAAGTATCTTTTGGCAGGCAGCTAGTCATAATATTTGGGATCAGTAGAGCAGTCTGGGCTGGGCACAGGTTAATGAATGAGAGTGAGTGAAATCATTGATTAGAAGATGGGTGGGAGTAAGATCTTGAAGGTGTGCACAGGTAGAAAGGTCAGCAAAAGAAGCTGAGATGCTTAAACACTAGAAGACCTAGGATGGGTATATGAACAGAGCCCAAGGAAAGTGAGGAGAGCTTCAGGAAATAGGGAACAGGAGAGCATGCAAATGCCAAGGGAAGGTGTACTAGTAGGAACAGTCCACCTCCTCTATTAACATGAGTGTTGCCTACAAACAGTGGGACAGCACTTCTCAAAGTATCTTCTGAGATATTCAAGTCCAGTTTTCCATGTCCAAGTAAACTTGAGGACATTTGGTTATTATATTTCTCTCTTGATTATATAAACATAATTTTGATAACTCAGAGAAAGTCTGACATATTTCTGCAAAACCAAAAGCACAGAGAAGGATATGAATGAATATTATTTAGTTCAGAATTTCCCAATCGAACTTGATATCATGAAATATTTCCTGTGACCTGTTTCCTATTCACTTATTATGGAACATGTACTTCTGGGAAGGATACACTAGAATTAGTAAAGAAATAAGAATAATGGAGAAAACCACTGACTTGTAAAGAAATATAAACTGTTTAATATCAGTACTAACAATTTATAATTATCGGTGCACGGTCAATATGCCAGGACAGCTACAAACATTGTACTTAAACTTCACAGTGATCCTGTAAGATGGGTATGCTTATTTTGCCTGTGATAAATATATAAGAAATTAATGAACTTGTCTTAAATTACATGACTAGTTAATGGCAGAGTCAATCTTTGAACTCAGGCAGCCTAACTTTTATTCCAAGATGCTTTCCTTCCTCCCAAATATTTCTGAAAATCATCCAGAGAACAATTTGAACTGCTGCATGTAGATATCAGATAAGGAACGTGGTGAAATACATATTCCAAAGCCGTTGGAAGAACACAAAGAGATTACCTAGAAAGCTGAAATTGGAAGGAAGTGACACTTGGTCACAGGAATCAGGTATAGCATATTCTGTCTCAGCTCTTGGCAAGCAGTGGGTCGTGATCCAAGGCTGACCTATGACTCGTTTTTGTTACCACTATGAGAAAACTTTTTTACTGTACTTTTAAGTGGTTAAGAATAAATGGACAATAATGAAAATTACACGAATTAAAATTCAGTGTCCGTAAATAAAGTTTTCTTGGGATAACCAGTCCCATTTGTCTGCACCTTAGCGATGCATGCTTTTGTGACAGAAGACCTGCAAAGCCTTAACCTAAAAAGTTGCTGTCTGGCACTTTACAAAGTTTGTTGACTTCTGTTGTCTAACATAAAGGGCAGAGTCTCTGGAGGAAAAATGAGGGTTGAGGCTTAAAGGTTATATGTCATAGATGACAGTCCTACTGTCAGATGATGCATGGCTTGGGAAAAGGGAGGCGTACTGTTTGGTTAATATCAGCTTATTGTAAATGCTGGCATGCCATGCCAACACACGAGCAGGCATAGGTCAGGCACATACAGCAAAACCCACATAAGACAGCAAAAATAAAGGGGTGGTTCATACTCCTCGCCATTTCAGGACACGAGGATCCCAGGACAAAGCAAGTTTAGACAGATGGAAAAAGAGAAAATGTTCCCTGACCTAAGGACTCAAGGAACTAAACTGTAGGGAGACAGCCAGTCCTCTTGCTTTCATCTCTGCCTTCTTCCTGATCACCTTTCTCTTGTCTTGACTATGCTTCTGACTCCTCTTTTCTCCACAATGTAGCTCTCTACACACTCATTTTCTTTCACAAAGTTGCTCCCAAGTGGTAATCTACATAACCCAAAGATCTACTTGACTTTCAGCTGGGCTCCACTTTACAAATACTTGTCTGTTCTAATTTCCCAGAGAGAAATTTGATTGCTCCAGAAATTCTTATTTTTTTTGAAACCAAAAAAAAAAAAAAAATCACAAACTTTTTTTAAAAAAAAAAAAATTATTTATGCTTGCAAGAGCAGGGGCACAGGCCAGAAGTGTGGGAGGTGAGAGGATTCACCAGAGACAGAGTGGGCAGCAGAAAAGGCAGATTGACTGAAATACATGGCTGAGGGGTCTGATGCACTATGTGGGTCCCTTCCCTGGCTAGGGATCAAACTTGCACTGCAGCCACTGCAGCAGCTCCACAGTGTGGTGTGCAACCCCTTGCACCACCAAGGAGGCCCCACAAATTCTTGTTGCTAGAAAAATTTCAAAAAAATAAATTGTGTTACTTTTCATTGAATGGCGTACTATATAGCAGTGAAATAAGAAATATATAATCTATTTATAATAAACATATAGTTATATAGTATCAAAGAGGAAAAAAGGAAGTAAAACTAAACACTTTATTTTAGTGTTTTTGAATACATTGGGTGATAGATTATAAAAAGTAGACATAGAAATAAGAGGCAAACCAGGGTGATAGGTTGGAGGTAGAAGTGAAGTGCATCGCTGACTATGTTCCAGTTCTGGGGGTTACTGGATCGTGTTACGATCTTAGTAATATAAATGACTACATGCAGTATAATATAATAAAAGTCACCTACATGAAGCAATACTGAGTCATGCACCAAGAATTATAATCAATTTAGTTGTGTACATATGTATTTTAAAAAATCTAAGAAAGAAAAGCCCAGAGACCTCGTTGGTATTCCCAGCTATGACTGGTGATGAATGAATTCACAAAGCAAGTTTAGTAGAAGGGAAGAAGAGGAAATGTCCCCTTACCTAACATATTCAGTTTCTTCAAAGAGTTGCTTTGCCCGGCTCACACATGAGTAAGGGGAACAAGACGCTTTGTCTGAGTGTTTAAAATGTGGTAATGACTTGTGAGGGGCAAGGTGAGGATGAAAACTAAAATGTCATAGTTGTATTTGTATAAACCAAGTGGTAGTGATCTGAAGGTTGAAGAAGAAAGTTTTTATCATCAACCTAATTATGGATCTTTATGTTAATGCTGATGTTCATAGTTTTCTGGTTTTAATATAGGTTATTTTGTCGATGAATAAAGAACAGAGGATGGCCTGTCAAAGATAAGACTCTGTGGTGGTTTTAAATGGTCTAATTAGAAAGAGCAAGAGGCTTCAAAAACAGAATGAAGGATTAATTGAGAGCTACTCAGAGGAGACACTCCTTTCAATGTTACAAAATGATTTTACTTGTAGTAAAGATCCTATAAGAAAATAGACACAGAAGACTTGGAACTTATGATTAAATTGCATGGCCCCAAATCCTAGATCTTCTCTCACTACCAAAACCCTGAGCCTTGGACATCTTGATATTAGTACCTTAGCAGAACTGTAAAATGGCATGTGTGGCTTGTGTGTAATGATAGCAGAATGAAATGAGGAACAGATGTCACAGGAACTGGATAAGGCAGCAGGGAATTCTCAAATTCACTCTATGAAACTTGGCAACTTTTTGGCACCTTTCTTTCAGTTCATAGTGTCTGTCTTTCATTGAGCTTCAAAGCTTGCTGATATTGCCTTCATGTAAGTCAAAAGCAAAAATAAAAAATAAAAAAACCTGCATTCCTATCCCTTTTGCTCTGGCTTCAAGGTGACATCACATTTTAATAAGATCTGAAATTGGATAGACAGGTCTCAGTCTAATGACAGTGGGGGGGAAAATCCTGTCAGTCCTAGAAGGTGAGGAAAATGACATACATATCAGTTACTGATATGTTCACAAGGATGGTTGCCTGTGAAAACTGACTCAACAAATTGGAGATAACTCAGATCAATTTAAAAGCTATTCCTGGAGCATTTGTATGAAGTAGCCAATCAGGGTATTTAATGGAGCAGATGGGCTCTTAGAAGGTGGCAAGTGGCATCTGGTGACAAGTGTCTACTTTCCCTGACTTCTAGTCATTTAAATTTTAAATTGGGGCAGAGGAAAAGTGAAAAGATGCAAGCGACTCCCTGGTTCCAGAGAATGTTGTTGATTTTTCCCTCCATTCAACAGATGTTTGCTTCACTGATGCCTCAGCATGGTCAGCAATCCTGATCTGAGATTAGCAATACTGATTTCCAGGGCAGTCTTTATGGGCACTGAAGTGGTTTTCAAATGGGTAGTAGCATTTAGTCTGTATGTAAGAAAATTGTTTAGTAGCTCAGGAAAAATGTCACATTGCCTGTTAAAACCTGTTTAAAAACCTGTTAAAGAGGCCCAGGATTCACTTACAGCCGCTGCCGAAGCTTTGTTGTCTATATGCCAAGGCTGGAGCTGGCTGAAGGTCTGAGCGGGGGAGCCATGTTTATCAAGATAAATATTGGAGTAAAAAAGTAAAGTCAGCTGTCAAAGAAAATATCCCATGGACCATTTGCAGTGATTATGTATTTGTCCCTTCTGACCGGCTGGAGGGCAGTCACGCTTCATTTCTGCCACCACCTTACACTTGCTAAGCAGATGACATGGGCCAACGTTGCTGTCAGACTGACTTCTCCCAAGAATGGGAAGACAGCCTGTAGGGGTCATGGTCCATGAGAGTGGATTCAGAAGACTGCCTCAACTGACAGCCTTGTAACCATGCAGTTTTTCAATAAACCATTGCATGCCCAAGAAAGAGCATCAATCATGTAGTTTGGAAATTCAAATTGCTTTATAAGCATTGTTCAGGAGAGCAGAAGCACTTGACAGGTGTTCTTATCAATACTGGCAAGGAATCCCGTTTTTGGAGATTAGCAGGGTGGAAGTTGAAGGGGGTTTCAAATGGACAGACATTGTCATTGTTAGGACGCAGGTCAATCAGAAATAAACCTTTCTTGAATCAGTTAATCCTCTCTTTTTTTTTTTTTTTTGCAGAAATAAAGTCTAGTTTCATTCAGAGGCTATAAAAAGAACTCAATGTATATTTTACACTGACAGGTAGAGTTTTGCTCAGTCTGGTGACTAACTTATAAAATCCATAACGGTGATTTGTTCAGTGTTGAATGACCAGCTAGGGCTGGCCCTTGGTTAATTTGCTAATTTATAGTTAAAAGGCGGTTCAAGTCCCAGGTAAATCTTGCCTCTGAGTGAGCCTGGGGCAGAAAATGTCAGAACTATATCCCAGACTTTATTTTGTCTACTAGCTATGGATTGCTCATCCAGGAGTAGGAGGGAAGGTACAAGACTATGTTCTTCCTCTGCAGAATGGTGTTGGAAGATGAGGGAGGATCTTACTTTCATCCTGTGTATTTTTGTCTTGTTTGATTTTTTTTTCTTGCCAAGGGCATGCATGTGTTAAAAGGTGAACTGGCATCCAAATGCTGAAAGACCTTTGTGTTCTGGATGAGATGTTTTTTGCAGGATTAAGAGGCTGCTTTTGTTATTGTTTGTTTTTGTGAGGCTCTTCCTACTGGCCATGAAACTATATATGCCACCAAGTGTTCTTAAGATAAACAGAAAAATGTACTCTAAAATATGGATATCAAACATTTGATATCTGAACAATATGTAATCCTTAATGTTTTAATTGCTTTGGGAAACGGTTTTTCATCCCATATGTGGTTCAAGAGGTATAAATACATTGAAGTACTACTTGGAAATAAATCAACTCAAACAACTAATTGGGGTTGTTAAATACTGAGAACATATTTGGTTTGGTTGAAGTTTTCTACTCCTGTGTGCTCACTCCAAGTCAAATCTTTTACTCAGTTCCCAGCAAGGGCAAAATACTGCACTGGATATTCTAAGATGAATCGGATACAAACACTGCTTTGTGGTTTACTTCAAATTAGTGGAAAGTAAAGGTTCAAATAAGTGCTATTTTGAAGTAAAAAAAAAAAAGATCTATTGGGTTGAAGGGAATGAGTCTTTGTGTTAAGGAATATTCACTTGATAAGATGCTTTCTCCTCCCTGGAATAGTTTTTATTTCCACGATGATAACATACCTAATCTCTTATAACTGAAAATTTTTAAAGCAAAAATTTATAGTGGGATAGAAATAGCACTGGGTTGGTTGTTTAAGTATCTGAGGCAGTTTCAGCTTTTCTATGAGTCAAGTGGATCAAGCAGGTGCTTGGCAATCATTAGGCTCTTCTGCAGGTCCCTCTCTTCCCTCAGCCTTATTGAGAAGGGGGTGCTGATATGGGTGTGTCCAGGACTAAGCATCATCACTGGACCATTGAAATGTGCTGGAGTCAGTGATCTGCTGAAGGGAACGGTTAATGATCTGAGCCCTTGGGTTGAGTGTTCATGTTTGGAACCTTTGGGACCTTTTGGGATTAATTTCTGTGGTGCCTTCTTTTTGTTCTATAGATGGGTAATGAAAACCTTCCTGGTCTTTTTCATCTTAGGAAGAAGGACTTAAAGATCTAAGGAGGATCATAACCTCTCCCAAGGAAAGGAGACGTTTAGTCTTATACCTACAGATCTTTAGGTGAGACCTTCTCTTACTTCTGGTCTTTAACCTGGAGTTTTTCTCAATATGCAAAGTTTAGATCAGAAGATTGAGAGTTAGGTTTGGTTTGGGAGGAAAAGAATGGACAAAACCAAAGAGATGGCTTTTGATTTTATTTTTTGTTCATTCATTTTGAACCAAAGGCTTCTTTATAATTGTATGGAATCTTGTCCAACCAACCAGAAAAATTCAAAATTATTTGAAGAAAACAGCACTTTTAAATAATATTTAAATTTGCCTAGAACATTGTCTTTTTGTTTTCCTTGAGAACTAGGGCCACAGACTGGAGAATGATTGAGAATTTAGGCGTCCAGAATGATAATACTGGCTATTTATGGTTTTGTTTTCTCCAAAAGAAATGAGATTGGATCAGCTCTTTTACTTTTTTCCCCCCACATTTGTTATGTTTTGAGAAATATATTCATCTGTAATTCTTCATAGCAGAAGTACCAAGGCACTGATTATAAGAAAATGCAAGTGTTCTTCATGTCAACTCAAAGTCTAAGGATAGCCTCAGGCAATTCAGGGGATTAGTGCATATGCTTATATAGTATTCATGAGATGGTTCACTAGTTAATGGATTAATTAAACAAATATTTGTTGAGTGTCCTCCATGTAATGCTATCATTTATGCTACCTCTTAATCTAACTTACTAAACTGAGGTGTTGGATCCTTAAAGGGTTCAAGGATGATTTTCAGAAGGCCACAGATTTTTTGATTAATACGCAAACTTATTGCATATGTATATTTAAAATATGAACTAATAGTTTTGATAGGATTCCCAAAGTGATTTTTGACCTTAGGAATATATAAGCAACTACTTTAAAATCTAACTCCTATAACGTCACAGGCCTTATATTTTTTCCCCTTGGTGTTTGTTAGTATAAAAATCTGTACAGCCCAAATTCTAGCAGTGTGTATTAATTCAATACAATATGATTTTATTGAGTGCCTACATTGATTGAAGCAAAAATGTTTTTATGCTAGACAGATTAAATAGAAGGTAGGGAGGTGGGAAAGGAGGCAAACTTCCTGGGGAGCAAGTCCCCACTGATCACCTCCTGAATCAGAATTTTAGGGAATGGGGTAGATACAGAGAGATGAACCACATGCATACCTTTCCAGGTGATTCTCTGAGATCTTACCCCTATCCAGATTTAAAGTCACTAGTGTGGTGGAAGAGACAGATCAACACTTAACAAATATACTTCAAGACAGAATGAACTGCCTTCTAAGAAGGGATGTCATTAAGTGAGAAGTAGAGAAATCTAGGTGAATTTCCGAATATCCATGACTTCGAACTGGATTTTGAAGTGTGAGAAAATTTCATGAAGAACATAATGACACAACTTGAAAATGCTGAGTATGGAAGTTATGCTGATGGAGAAAGGAAGGGAAATAAAGTTTTTTGATTTTCTGCTGTGGCAAAGAGAATATATAGATAGAAGACTATGTATGATAGGAATCAAGTATGTAGTATATTTATAATACAGAGCTGCAAACAAAAGAATATATAATCAGTTTACCTAAATACTTTCAGTATTCTAAATTCACCCTGCTTTTGTTCATATTCAATTCTACAATAGACAGTCTATACAGTTAGACTCAAGCAAGTATTAATAGATGGCATTTTCAAGAGCCAATTCAGTATAATCAGTATAAATTTTAAAAACAAGCACTGACATTTATCAAAGCTTCTCAATAATAATAAAAAAAACTTATTATGAGAAAAGTACTTAAGATTTCTGGAATAATCTGATAGGGCCAAGATTTGTCATTGCAGCTGACAATTCATTTAAATGATTTCCTGTATCTTGACCATTAACTGGTATTTGGCTAAATGCATAGTAATTTATTTGGGAATTCTGTCCAAGCAACTAACTATTGAATATTGTATTAGCTCCCTGTGCCTGTTGTAACAAATTAACACAGAGCTGGTACCTTAAAAAAATAATTTATTCTGCCATTGCTATGGAAGGCCTGTGTTCAAAATCAATGTATCAACAGAGATGTACTGCCTTTGAAAGCTGGGGTGGGGAGTGGGAATCTGTTCTTTACTTCTAGCTACTGGTGACTGTTGGAATTCCTTGGTTTGTGGATGTATCTCTCTGCTCCATGTTTTCTCCTCTCTGTGTTTCCATACTATATATGTTAAAAATTCATTCTTCTTTTCTTAGGAGGACACATAATGGTGTTTCAGTTTCACTAATTTCTACTCTAAATGTTATTATTAATTTTCTTTTGCTGACTTTGCATTAATTTGTTCCTTTTCTATCTTCAGGTGAAGGTTCAGATTCTTTATTTTAGATATTTCTATTTTATTATATACATTCAATGCTATAAATTTCCCTCTAATAACTGCCTTCATCGCATCCTACAAATTTTGAGAGGCTGCATTTTCAATTCATTTTTTTTTCAGTTATCTTTCTGCTACTGTTTTCTGTCGTCTAATGATTTCTATGCTTTTACATTCATCATTATAACTTCAAATATTTCTGATATTGTCTCTTCCTGGCATTTTCATTACATATACATTGTAACTTTTGTAATTATTCCACAGTTCTTGGATATTTTATTCCATTTTCCATACATTTTTCCCTTTGGTTTTTCAGTTTGGGATGTTTCCATTCACATATTTAAACTTACTAGTTATTCCCCTTGTTCATTTTTAGCTTACTGATGAGCTTATACATGAACGGATTTTTCATTTTTATTACAGTATTTTAAACTCCTTTTGGATTCTCAGAGTGTCCAACTTTTTACTTATATTACTCATTAGTGCTTGCATGTTGTCCACTTTTTCTAATAGAGCCATTTAGCACATTAATCATAGTTATTTTTGTTTCCTGGTCTTATAATTCCAAAACCTCTGTCATATCTGAGTCTGGTTCTGATGCTTCCTTTGTCTCTTCAGATTGTGTGTGTGTGCGTGCATGTGTGTGTTGTAAGTTCCTGTTGAAAGTCAGACATTATGTACTAGGTAAAAGGAACTGAGGCAAACAGTCCTTTATTGTGAGAGTTTATACTTACCTGGGTAGGAGTAAAGTTGCATTTATGTTTACAATAGCTGTGGTGTAGTGCTGTAGTAGGCAACAATTTTCTTTAGTGTCTATATTTTTATCTTCCTTAGAGTCTCTAGGAAAAGTCACTGCGCCACTGGGGAGGCCAATCTAAAGGATTTTTAAGTGCAGTTCTTCTTCCTGAAAAATATGTCCACTTTATAATCTCTAAAATGTGGATTTCCAGAGAGTCTAACTGGTGGCACAGTGGGTTCAGCAATGCACTATGAAGCAAACCGCAGCCACTGCAGCACGAGTTTGATCCCTGCCCCCGCCCAGGGAGGGGATCCACATGGCATAGCAGACCTCTCCTGCCTGGCCTGCTGCTCCCCTCAGCAGTGTGTTTCAGTCAGTCTGCCCGTTTTGCTCTCCACTCTGTCTCTGGTGAATCCTCTCACCACCCTGGACTCTGGCCTGTACCCCAGCTCTTGTATGTATAAATAAATAAATCTTTAAAAAAAAATCCTTTAGGTATCTTCTAGTGGCCATTATTTTTTTCTAATTTTCATGACTTTTACCCCATAAATTCAAAGTAATCAAAGTTATGTAATTTTTTTTTTTTTGCTATTACAATTTTGAAAAAATATAGACATGGGGTGGGGAGAAGTCTGGATATTAAGCAAGGGGGTAATGCTTTAGTTTCAGCTCATCACTGGTACTGTGGTTTGCAAGATGCTACTTCATATATATCTCTCAGCTTCTTCACCTATAGAGTAGGACAGTAGATGTAATTTAATAGTACCATTCTGCTATTCTAGAGGATAATTTTTAAAATGACTTAGAGCAAAATGTTGACTAATTCATTGCTCACAGTCTTGGTTCTTCTACATGAAATACTTTATTGGGATTAAGCAAATAGCTATTTAAATGTCAGTAGTTAATCCAGGTACTCCATCTGGCAGCCTTCCATTTTCTAAATGGAAGGGAGAGTTCTTGCTGGTGCTTCCATTTATTTTAAATGTAAGAAATATAGTTCCTGACGGTTAACAGATCTCCTGAACGCTAGGCAAATGGGTCTCATTTGAGTAAGATAGTTTTTGAGTAGCTGTTAACTGAAAGGGGAACAAAAGCTACGGACTGACTTTCAGCACTTAATACTCAAATTCTAGACTTTGCCAATGAAATCAGTTGGAACAGGAAGTTTCAGTCAGCTCGCTATTTAAGCTATCATGCTCAAAAGAAGCAGGTTGTTTGCATCTTTACATTTCTGAATATATATTGTATGAATTCACCACATAGACTTCTTTTGTTAGTACGTAGGATCAGAATGTAGTACTTCTCTAAATGCAAAAAACTGACACTTATCCTGTATTTTTATCTTCTATCAATTAATTTATCATTTTCTTGACATTTCTATGCTATGCCAGGAATGTAGATAAGCTCTCCCAGAGAAGGGATCTTTGAGAATCCCCATTACTTAAAGACCTTTAATAAGAAGAAAACAATTCTGAAAAAAAAATCAGTAAACAAATTATCAAATTAAAATTGTGTATCCTTTTGGATTCTATAGGAAGCAGATCCAAGACAAGGTGTGGATACAAAGAATTTATTTGGTGAATGACCCTAGGAAGTACCATTAGATAAATGAGGAGGTGGGCCAGAGAAGAGAATAAAGTAAATGTTGTTTATGGAGTAAGTTAAAGTTCTGAGCAGCGAAAGCGTCTTTTTATTGTGAAAAAATTCTGTGAGCCAGTGTAGACTAGTGTTACAGAATTATGTTGTCTGAAGGGTGAAGGGGTTGAAGTGCTTATTCATCAATTGTTGTTAGTCACTGGTTAGGAGTAGTTCTCAAGGTTTGTTAATTTCCTGGCATTGCTGGCCTATCATATGTGCCTTCAGTGGGCTCCAGTGGTCAGTGAGAACTCTCAAGTGAGAGTCTGAGCTGTCATGCATGGAGATGTTAAGTGCCTAAGTACTATGGGTGGAATATTAAAGGCATCTGTCACAGTTTAAGAGCCACGAGAACAAAGGGAAGAGAGATTTTGGGAAAAGGAAGTTGTAAACAATGTAAAAAAGAGCAACAAATCAAATTAAAGAAGGACTGAGAATGAGTGATAATTCAAAAGAAAGTTGGTAATACAAATGGGAAAGAGTAGAGATCAATAATAAAAGGAATAAGTAAATGACAGAGTACGAAACAGGAGTAGATGGAATGAGGGCTTGAATGACTATACCAAAATTAAATATACCAAGATGAGTTAAATAAAATTACAATTAAAAATAAAAATACTCTTTCATGATTTAATTAATATAACAACTTATCTAGGAGATTCTCCTTGAACAGTCAAGTTTGGTTTAAGTACCACATCTTTTCTTTCCTATGTACCCTTTGCTCATTTTTATGATGGGATTTAACACAGACTCTAAATTACTTATTTCTTACTTATGCAGGTATGGTCTCAGGCACACAGAGAAGTTAGAGCTCGATTTGGTTCATTTGAGCTATAAAGCTTTGAATTACTTTGTGCCCTGCAATCTTAGGACACATGAATAGAAACTAAACCAGCATCCTGGGGAATATAAACCCAGTCACTGGGTTTCCATCCCAAACTGAGGTTAGTCACATCTTGATGTTTTCTCCTGACATATTGATGAGCTGTTACATTGCAGACCATCCTCTGAATACAGAATAACTTCTTTAGAGCAATTACACTTTTTCCTAAACAGGCTCTAGATGGAGATATTCATCTATTATTTTTGTTTGTTTGTTTTCCTAACAGTCAAAATAAAAATATACTTAACTTAAAAAATTAAAATTATTTCTCATTTAGAAGTGATTTAGAATGTTATTTAAGGCAAATAAGAGATAAAATATATTTGAATTATTAATCCAGATAACTTATTAAAGTGTGGGACCTGGTGCATGTTATACCTTTCAATATATGAATATTTTCTGAAGATACATAAGTTGTCTTTTAATCTGAAATAGTTTTAGAAATACAAATGAATTAATACAATTTATTTTTAAAAAGTCTGTATTTTTAAACAACAATGGCAATAGCCAGTTAATCCACAAGAGAAAAATTAGCAAATTTGCAAATGTTCTTGCATAGATTTTTAACATTTAGGTAATGTTGAAAGAATTATTACCATTATCATTATTATTGAAATGCAATAATTATGTGTGCATAAATTTTCCAGCAGATGGGCTATTCTCCATCCTAAGTGCACAAATTTAGGGCAGAAGAGGAAAATAAAATGAAAATTAATACAATTTTAAGTTAAATAAAATTAATATGAAACCTAGCGAAAGACATGGGGCAATGGAAGTACATAATCAATTGCTGACACAGTAGACAAGCACTGACCTCTCTGAGGGTCTGTTTGCTCTGCTGGAAATATTTTCCTCCTCAGCTTATCTTGGTAACTAAGATAGGCAAGGAACGATTATGACGAGAGACATGTCAAGGCGGGGTAGGGAGGGGTAAAACGGGCCAGGTGGCCGGAGTGTCTAGGGCCTCCACCGATTTCCCTCAAGATGGGGTGCAGGAACCTCATGAGGTTCTGGCCAGGTCTCCTGTTTGTAGCCTCCTGCACCGGGCTCATCTGCTGCTACTGGGTAGCGGAAGAGCAGGGCTGGTGGATCAGGCGCCTGACTTGGACCTCAGGGTTTGAGACACATCAGGCCTGCCCCCGACCCCTGGCCCTGGCCCTGCAGCATCTCCCACGCTTCCGGCAGCTGTTCAATCTCTCCATGCCGGTGCTGCTGTGGGACCGCCTCTTCACCCAGGAGCTCTGGGATCACCTGAACCAGTTCAGAGCTCCCTATTCCTGGCAAGGCCTTCCCATCCAATCCATCGTTTCCGCCCTGAGACTTCTGAACAGCTCCCAGAGTGCAGAGTTATTTCCTACCTCCCAAGGGGTGCGTCCAGCTTGCTTGCGGTGTGCGGTGGTAGCCAATGGGGGAATTTTGAATGGCTCCCGCCAGGGCCCGAAAATCGACGCTCATGACTTCGTTTTCAGACTCAATGGTGCAGTGATCAAAGGCTTCGAGGAAGACGTGGGTACTAAGACCTCCTTCTATGGTTTCACTGTTAATAGCATGAAGAACTCCCTTGTGAACTATGAGCACCTTGGCTTCACCTCCGTGCCACAAGGAGAGAACGTACGCTATATCTTCATCCCTTCCAGCATCCGTGACTATGTAATGCTGCAGTCGGCCCTTCTGGGTGTGCCTGTCCCGGAGGGTCATGACAAAGGGGACATGCCTCAGACATATTTTGGGCCAGATTCTCCTCCAGGTAAATTCAAGCTACTACATCCAAACTTCATCCACTACTTGACAGAGAGGTTTTTGAATTCTAGTAACACAGCCGCCAAAGGCATATACATTCCTAGTACTGGGGCCATCATCCTGCTGACAGCTTTGCATACCTGTGACCAGGTTAGTGCCTATGGATTTATCACAAGAAACTACAAGAAATTTTCTAGGTACTATTTTGACAGGCACAAGACACCACTGACATTTTATACAAACCATGATCTGCACCTTGAGGCCAAACTCTGGAAGAACTTGCACAAGGCAGGCATCATTAAACTGTACCAGCGTTGATTTCAAAGGTCCAGATTCTCTGGATTCTTCTCCATATGCTGTGAGTCTCATTCTATCATGGCCCAAACTCTTTCTTTTCAACCTATGAGAGGTGCCTAACTCCTCTGTTCCCTCTGCTTCTTCCCAATTGGGGATATATGACGACTGTAAGAGACCAAATGTAAGGCATCCATTGTCGTGCTCAACCACTCCAAGAGAATGTTTCTCTGGGTCTTAGACAAGCCAACTTTAGCCAAAAATGAACTTCTTTGCTAG
Organism: Galemys pyrenaicus; assembly: GCA_019455555.1. Lineage (NCBI taxonomy): Eukaryota > Metazoa > Chordata > Mammalia > Eulipotyphla > Talpidae > Galemys > Galemys pyrenaicus. The sequence continues at coordinate 1,112,676 of JAGFMF010011781.1, read as the reverse complement.
ATTATTGTACACATGAAAGATACCACTTTCAGTAAGATAAGATATATCCTCAGTGAGTAAGACACAGACATACCTCAGCACTGGACATCTTAAAACCAGCATTAGGTATAGTTGAGCCATTCAGGCCTTATCACTTGGCCAAGATCAAGCAGTAATTCAGCAGTTTAGGCAAGGCACAAAGCCTAGCTGAAATTTCTCCCACTCACTATGTCAAGATTTCAATAGAACAATTTAAAGTAATTCTTGAACAACTCAAGAAGTTTTAAGAATCTTTTGAAGATGTTAATTTTCTGAAAATATCAATTTGATTCTACCCCATGGAGAAGGGAGCATCTTAAGTGATATAGTGGGAGAATAAAAAAAGAGAAGGTGAAGAAAAATAACCAACAAAATAATTTGTCACAAAATAATTCCATAATGACAATTATTTATTTTTGGTTATTATTTTTTTGCACTGAGGAAGTGGAGAAAGCATATGCTGTGACTCTCATTCTCTGGTGAAAGTGAAGGGCACTCTTAGAATTCAAGAACTATCTAATATTTCTTTTTATTTTATGGAGTCCTCAGTTATACTGAAGACTGTCTGCCACTATGGTAAATTCCATTACAAATTTATTACCACCTTCTTACAAAAAAGATGGCATAATTGGCAATAAACCCTCAGTCAAATTATGACCTCTATTAATTTGAATTGATAATCAGTTCAATAATGTCAGACAGATTAGAAAAGTATCTTCTGGGTTTTTATTGGAACTTGCTTGTTCCCCAGACTGATTTAAGAGTCTCATCCAACAGGTTATCACCATATAGCACATTCAGCCACATCCTAATATTTAATGTCTTGGTGAGTAGTAACTTTGGACAGTTTCATCTGCTATACCAGGTGGTTAACTGACAAGGGACTTTGCAGTGGCACATTTACCATGGGCAGGTCACCAAGGCCAGAATTTGACCTTCAGTTCTGTGGCTTTGGAAGACATATTTTATCAACATAACACAAGGGATGAATCAATAACTAGAACCAAGATACTAACATAAATTAAACTAATGCTGTAATTTATTTTTTTTATTTTGGAAGTATTAAATTTTATAAACAGATATTACATAATTTAGAGCAAGATTAATAGAGATTAAACCACTTTCTTTTTTTATTTTACTGATTTTTTTAAATTTACATATATTTGATATCAACTGTAATCCCCATGTATTCCCCATCACCATATCACCAGTGCACCATCACCTCAGTCCCCCATGCTCCCATCTGCCCTCAACCCTTGCCCTCTTCCCTCCCCACCAAGTGTCCCCAATTTGTCCTTGTCTTTTCATTTTTGGTTTTTGTGTCTTTATTGTTATTATTATTATTCCTTTCCTTGATCCTTATTT
>JAGFMF010011781.1:1064282-1110915 GCA_019455555.1 Galemys pyrenaicus | reverse complement strand
TCACTGGTGTGAGGTGGTATCTCATAGTGGTTTTGATTTGCATTTCTCTGATGACAAGAGAAGTTGAGCATTTTTTCATATGCCTGTTGGCCATTTGTAATGCTGTAATTTAAAGAATAAGCTGATCATCAAAAACTGTGACAATGTTGTAAAAATTCTATACAAAGAAAACATTATGATATCCTATGAATGTAAACAGAGTACCCAACACATCCAGGCTAGTCGGTGCTAAATTCTTGGAAATCAGAAAGTTGTGGATCTAATACCTTGATTAATTTTCCTGATCTTGAAAGCCAGTTGACTTTTCTGTCCCTGTGTTATGTAATCTGCAAAAGTGGACTGTGAGTGAAATTCTAAAGTTGAAGTTGTCTGTAAGTACAAAGTGTTAAAATAATTAGGCTTAGGATATTGCTTGGTTCAAAGAAGTTTGAGTCTCCGAAATTCCAGTTGGTGAGGGTGTTCTTATGCTTTTTAAGTTGGCATTTGAACTTCTGAGTTGGGAACAGTTTTCTATTTTTAGGGAGAGAAAGCTTGGAAGTGGAATAAAATTTCCTTCCTGCTTCCTCAGGGTTGATGCTAAATCAGGGCAAGGAGTAACAGAAGTGAATTGCTTTAGAAAAAACTGGGCAACCCCACATGCAAAATATAGGTGTGCTGTTTAAATGCAGTGACTTCTTTTTTATACTATTTTACTGAGAAGCAATAGATAGGCTAATTTTAATCTATTGATTTCAGACACACACTCACATACACCCGTATCTGTTTCATTACTATGTAGTGTACTTAGTGTCTACTTTTTCTCATCAATGTGAATAGTAGACTAAACATTCCCCATCAGCTAATGTGACCTGAGTCCATTACCCGTTCATGGCCTACTGGCTCCATTTACTGCCTAAAGATTTCTAGGGTACATACTGAGTTTTCCCATTTTGAGTGACACTCATCACTCTTCATGTTTAGTTCCCCAGGGGGAAGAATGGCTTCTCAGTAAAATAGTATAAAAAAAGTCACTGCATTTGAACAGTGCACATAGATTTTACATGTGGGGTTGCTCAGTTTTTTCTAAAACAATTCACTTCTGTTATTCCTTGTCCTGACTTAGCATCAACCCAGATGTTTTCTGACATCATCTTATGTTCTAAGGAACACTTCAAAATCCTAAAGACATTCATGTGGTACATTGGATTTTTCGTAAAATTGCCAAAGAAAGTGACATTAAAAATTTTGCTATTTAGCGTGTATGTGTGTTATTTTGTATTTTATGAGTTTAAGGCAAGTGAATACAATCAAGGAATCAAGGAAATGTTTTGGAAGTAGATATTAAAGTCAGCATTCAGATTAAGGTGAGGAAAAGTCCTTTGAATAGAGGGCTTCAGAGGGCGAGGCCAATGACGAAATAAATAGGAAACAGAAGAGCGAATGGCCAGAGATCTGGCATGATCCCATGGCTGTGTGGTCCAGAATGTAATTCCATCAATGTTTGGCTTTGACCTACCAGTACAGATTCACTAAGCAATTGCATTTTTTTTAGGAGAACATTTCTATTCCACTACTGCATTAAAGTGATGTGTAGAATATTCAGGTAAAGAACATGGATATGGAATCAGATAGACCTCGATTTGAGTATGGCACCAAAAAGTAAAAACCATGAAGCCTTGGATAAGTTGTTTCATTCCTGGGAATACGTCTTACGGGACAACATTCCTCTCTTCCCACTCAGTACGGCAGCACCAATTCCCCCAGGTGAGAGCAATGTTGTTGCCTGGAAGCCCTGGGTTCCTAAGAACTGCTCTCAACCCAAGGGAGCTGCGTCGTCCAAGATAACATTTCCTCTCTGGGGGAAGCCTGTCTACAATAACTTTTTGATGCATGAATAGAAAACCTTTCTCCCTTGCCTTTAGTTGGGAAAATATAAAGAACTTAATATTTTCAAAGAAGCAAGGGCTTCCTATGAGGTCATCTGTAGTCTTTGCTGAGACTACCTGCAGTTCAACTTCTTCCTCTGCTCATTCCTGCACAGGTGGTTCTCACCATTATCATTACTAAATGCAAATATCAGATGATTTTTCCTAGTACATACTCTCAACCCCTACTTGAATATCTGTTTCTGTATAGTGGTAGTAACCACTTCATAGTTTTATAGATAATTAAAATGGGCACTTGAGAGAAAGCATCTCACATACTTCCTGACACACTAACTAAGTAAAGTCATGCTGTTATAGCTCCTGCAACAAACTGGAAGAAATCTTTTCCTGGTTTTTCTTCCTGCTATCACCTTTTCTCCTTCAGTTCATCCCTAAGCTTCTCAAATAGCTGTTTGTCTCCACTGTAGTTTTACCCCTTTTCAGTACTATATTAACTCATCATAAGCTGTCTTGTTTTATTAACTTCCCTGTCAACACCCTGGTTTCTTCTAAAATTATGGCTCAATGTAATGTGGGGGCAAAGCAGGAATACCCCAAATGACCTACTCTCACATTTACTTCTTGACGTACTCTCACGTTTACTTCTATATGCTGCTCCCCAGCTAAAGAACCCACCTTATGAGATCCAGGTGTTATTCCTGCTTCAGTTCCCTGCCTGTAAGTGAACTTATTCAACCAGCCAAACATAGTCTGTTATCAGAAACAGGAGTTAAACAAAACAAAACAAAACAGAAAAAGCCCTCTTGTTGCTGCAGAGCCCGTTTCTGCCCTAGTTGTTTTGCTCTGTTCCCCATTACAAACTCGTGCTGTCTTGCCTGGTGTGAGGTGTCTGGGCTGTGACAGTCTATGACTAATAAATCACTGTTAAGCTCAGCTGTCTCTTATCGGTTGTGTGTTTGTCCATCCCCATGACCCAAAGTGAGAATTCATTCTTCACCAATAGGGTGAGGAGGAGGGCCTCCCTGGTGGCACAGTGGGTTAAGCAACACACTATGGAACAGACTGCAGCCACTGAGGCACGAGTTCGATCCCTGCCTCAGGCCAGGGAGGGGACCCACATGGCGCAGCAGACCTCTCCTGCTGTGCCCGCTGCTCCCCTCAGCAGTATGTTTCAGTCAGTCTGCCCGTTCTGCTATCCACTCTGTCTCTGGTGAATCCTCTCACCTGGACTCTGGCCTGTACCCCAGCTCTTTTATGCATAAATAAATAAATCTTTTGAAAAATCAATAAACATACTCATTTCAAAAAAATAGGGTGAAGAGGAGATGACGCTCCATTAAAAGCAAATTTTTAGCAGCTCACTTCACTGTTTGAAATTTGTACATCTGAGGTAACAGTTATAAGCAGCACTGCAGTCAGTTCGAAGAGGCCTGTATGTGCAATAAAATGGGCATGTCAAGCACTTACTTCAACATTTGCTTCCTTCTTTATTTCTCCAGTTCTTCTGTTCCCTCAGGTCCCTGAGCTACCTCCCTATCAAATCCATAGATGGGCACACATGACACATTTGAGTGCATGAGACTTCATATGGTTACTGAGATCAGGTACAATGAGTTTGTTCTATCAGTCATCAGATTCACTCCCAGCTGTCAAATTCAACTTTAGGATGGCTTTGTTCTTTATTTCTTATTCACTTAAAAGTTTCACTTAGCCCCTTTAAGATAATCACACTCAGATACCTATTTGGGCTTTACTCTTGAGGGGCAGTTTCATATCTGTCAGCTACCGAATGGGTAACTTGTATGACTGTCCTGCTATCAACTCCAATTTTACATTTTAAAAGTATTTTCCCCCTTCAGTACAAGTACTTTTCTATGACTGACTTCCTAATAGTCCACTTTCTCCAGCTACATTTCCCAGCCTCCTTGCAGGAGGTTGGAGCCATGTGAGTAGCTTGGCCAATGGACAAGGAGCAGAAGTAGGAGGTGTGGCCTCTGAACCAGGCAATTAAGAATCAGTGTCCTTCTAGTGCTTTCGAAACTAAATGTTCCAGATGGCATAGCTATTAGAAGAGTGTCTGCCCCAGACTAGAATTGACCAGAATATAAAGTAATCTTTTAGAGATTTAACTTACAGAAATTTCCATATTTATTTGTTACCAAGGTTTATAGCATCTATTCTAATTAATGAGACTTTTCTAGCTGGGCGCTGTGTCAATCTGGAGCAGTCATACAGCAGGCAAAGGAGCAGTCCCTCTCCACAGCATGATATTTGAGTGCAGAGAGAGGACTGAAATGAGCCTCATTTGATTTTTTAAAGTGAATCCACAAATCCAGATTTCCATGTGAAATCTTCCAACTTCTAAACATGGGTTCTGCTTTTGTAATCATTATTTGGCCACACAAAATATCTGTGGGCTATATTCTGCTAATGGGTCACTTGTTTCCAATTCATGAACTGAGGGATCTTTAACTCTTTCTTTGCTCTGATATGCTATCATCCTATAACCTGAGGAAACGCTACTGCATCCATTGGGCAGGGACTCATCCATTGGCCCAGCTATTATAGAAGTACCTATTTCATTATGTTATAACCCTGCTTTAAAAATGAAGAAAAATCCTCTATAATAATTCCTTATTTCCCACCATAACATGCTTCAATTTTTTGGTGTGTTTTGTTATTCAGAACTCTCCTTACTATAAAGATATCTGGTCTTTAAAACTCTATACTACCCAGCTTGGGAATCTGGCCCTTACATAAATGTGCTGTGTCCATTTATTTGTGATTGCAATCTCTTCTACCATGCCTGCCACCAGGTGATCATCTGTTCTGTCTGCGGAGCCAAATTCTATGGGTCCTGAAGGCTTACACAGATGCAACAAACTTCATCACCACTGCTTTCAGAGGACTGTTCTGAATATTTGAAGCATTATATTTGAACACATAGCTGCTTTAAATACATTATCACATATTAATGGTACTATTCCAAGTACATCAGCATCCTCTCTCAAATCAGAATGAGGGCTGGTCTGTATCTTGACTCATGCCATGTGTATACTTTTCAAGATGCTCAGCACTGTTCTTCAGCATTAGGTGGTGACTTTTCTTGTCTCACACTGATAGTGCCTAAGACTGCATCACTCTAACTCTGCTTCACCACAGACCTAGCTGGGGACAGGCCTCAACATGGATATGTGTGGTCCTAACTTGAAATTAGCCCATACTTAGTAAAAGACAAAGGAAGGAGAAGGAGAAAGAGAAAGAATGAGCGAGTGGGTGGAGTTCACAGGGACAAGACAGAGCTGAGAGTCAGGGGATGTTAAGCAGCTATATTTTTAAAACTTTCAGTTTTTTATTTTGTTTCAGGAGCCAGATAAGATAGCTGTAGTCTAGTATATCTTTAATCACTGACCAAGTGAAATGTTATTTATATATAAAAAAGCAAAGGAGAAAGTCATGATAATCTAACAGAATTTGAATTGCCAATTAAATTATCACACACGAAAAAATAAAAATTGCTCTCCAAAACACTAATTTACTGGGAAAACTGAAAGCAAAAAAATCACAGTGACAACAGAAGTCTGTTGAGTTATAGAGCAAGTTAAGACTACCATTTTTATATACCAAATAGGACCTTGAGCTTCTACAAATTTACATTTTCAAAAATAGGGCAAATATTTATGTTTGGTCAACTAAAATATCATTTATCAAACTGACATTAGACTGCACTGCAAATTGTATTCTACAAATAGTACACAAGTGTCATTGAGGCTGGTCATGTACACATGCGTTCTACGTAAGTGTGAAAAAGGTGATACTCCTAGGCTTCCTACACCCATCTGCAGCTTTACCCTCTAAAAATCCTTTAGACTATCATGACTCAGATTGCAAAGAAGCAGCAAGAGAAACTACTTTGATAATTGTAGACATTTGCTTAGGCATTTTATAAAATGCAAAAATTACAAGGTTTTGGGGACTTGCATATTTTGAAGATAGGTGTCAATACTGCTTACAAAATACCTGAGTATGGACAGCATATTCAACACACTCAAGTGGGGACCACATGGTAATATGTATTATACAACTCTGAGAGCTATAGGTCTATTTTATTCTAACTTCTTCATGGTCTTGGATCATTAAAGGATGAAGATTTAATCAAATGGCATAATAGTAATTCTAATAACCAACTTTAAAAAGAAAGTAGAAGAGCACAGGCGTTTAAGTGCTTTTTCTTTGGGCATCTGTTTTTATTGTGATGTAGTATTTTAATTAATACTATTCTAAAATTTAGTCTAACTGCATTATGGTTTTGTCCACAACATTCAAATGTCTTATTGCTAAAGTGTTCCAAAATGAATTCAGTAACATTTTCCATTTCCAATTGCCTGAGAGAGAAATCCAACTATTTTTATCAACTACAATAAAACTGGGTTGAGAGCAGCTGTGCTAAAACCCTGCAAACCAAATCCAGTCATACACAACTGTGAAACACAAACACGTACCACCCAAGATAGAAAAATGAGCATTCAAAGTACAGAGAACCACATAAATAATCGAGTACCCAATCAACAACCACTTCTCTGATATTTGAGCTAGCAGTTATTTGAAGCTTGAAGTTTCTGCTTTGGTTATTATTGGTGGTGCTTAGAGTCAAATGGGACAGGTTTACCAACACCTTGCTCAGCATAGTTGTGGGCCACTGATTAGTTATATTCATTTACAAAAATGGCACAATTTGTACTAAGGTACACTGATGATCCTTTTACAGGAGACATTTACACTCTGATCCTTTACACATGCCTATACTCTCTTCTGTCCAATTATTTTTCTGTTTCAACTCTGAATGGTACTGTCTACCCACAGAATAAATTGGAGCGCTACAGTTGGATTCAGAATCACTCTGACATGCTCTGTTGCTTCTGTTACTCAGTGCCCCTCAAGACCAGATGTCCACACACAAGGCACCAATGTGGAATGACTCATTTGGGGATGATTCATGGACACTACTCCATTAGCCTGAGACTGTGGGCAGAATTGGGGCTTCTTGCTATGAATTCCATATCAGAGCAACATATGTATTCTCAAAATGATTTGAAGTCTGTTTATGGAACTGGGGCCAGTAGTGTTGGTCTCTGAAGTCACCATCCACCTTATGCCATCATACAATGATGCTTCCAGGGTTCTCTATTAGTTTTTGCATTGGTTTTGGTGGTGGATGGGGGATGCCACTCCTCCACCAGAATTAAAAATGTAGTCTTTCATTATGTTAAGAACAAAGTTATCCAACTGAGCAGGTAAACATGGCACTTTACCCAGTACAGTCATTCTGGTAATATGTCCGACAATATACGACCTTTTTAGTAAAGCTTCACAATTCCTTTATTTTCACATACCACCAAGAATGATGATCTTTCTTTCTCACACGAAGTCCTTTGCAGTGTTAGCTCCATGCTCTATGAATTCCGGCAGTCATCTAGAAATTTAATAGTTTCCTCAGTGCTGTGTACTTCCTATAAAAGAGCCCAATTGCTCATCCTGGAGTTTCCCAAGGCTACTCTTTCAATCATTAAAATGCTGTTTCAGGACATTCTTTGTGATATTCTCTCTTTGATCTCTGGAACAATGACTTAACCCTTTTCAGGTCATGTCCTTTTTGAGAATGATGATGAGGTTTTTGGACCCTGGCCCCAGAAGATGTTCACCACGCATAGTCGCTCTGCCTCTGCAGCCTTGCAGCCCTGACCCAGCTCTTACTAGTGCCACATTCTCGTGGGCTTCCTGCAGTAGCAGGTCATTGTCCCCTTTGTTGGGCTGTGCGGCTGGTGGCTGTACATGTAGGCTCCCGAATGTTCCAGACCCCACAAAGCTGTACAGCACCTGAAGCAGCTCTTCTGGGGAGAAATGGGTTTTGAAGTGTGCCAAATATGACAGATACTTACTATGTTTTATCTGAGCTACCTTCAGCATGACTTTTGCTCTTTCTGGAATGGTTAACCAGTGTTAGTGATAAGAAAACAAACAAACAGATTCCATTTGGTTGTATATAGTACCTTTCAGGCCATGGGGGACTGTGGGGGGATAGGAAGCAAAGGGTCAGGTCACGTGGTCTTTTCATAATAAAAGAGCCAAGGAGTCAGCCTCATGGTTCCCAACTCCAAAGCCAGGATTCACCTAGCAGTGATTTTATTTCCTTAGTTCACTTATTTTATGATTATTCCAATTGGTTTAAAAAAACAAAAACCTTTTCTGGTTAAATTATATACAACTTCTGAGGAAGAATATTTAAGAAAGTTGAGTCAGGGGAATTAACACTGAAATGATTTTTATAAGCTTCAACAATATTATGACTCATGCACAAAGTAATAATTTTAAATGCTTTGAATGTTTTATGAGGAGAAAACGAATTAGGCACTGAAAGGAAAGACCAAGAATTATCATTGTGTATTGTATTCCTCACAGATTTTACCTTGCTCTCAGTGATGACCTATAATTTGGTTAAATTAAAGGTTTTTTTTTTTTTTAAAAAAGACATGACATGATGTAGAAGATTGAGGTGGTCACTGATCTTTCTGTAAGCCCAGAGCATGTGTGAACTGCATACTCTCATTATGTTAGCATGAGATGAGGGGGTCTCCCCCTACTTTTGCCTTTAGAGGGCTGGGCCCACACAGATGCCATTGGTTTCCTCTGGCTGTGGAAACCAGGACTCCCTGATCCTGAATCAAAAGTAAACATGGAACAGATAGTAAGCCCTAGTTAACTGGGACTAGGCATTTACCACACTGTTTATGGTGCCACCCTTGCAGACTCTGGTGCACTGGTCTCTGCTTTCTGCCCATCTGGGCTTCTGGACATGATGGACTATTCTACTGAAATCCTTCATTCTGACTCACTGTCTTCCTGGGCTGCAGAATCTGCCAGTCCCTTTCTGCTACAGACCTTTCTCTCCCTGGCTCATTCTGAACAAAAACTTTGGGCATTATAATCATCCTGTCTCTTGTTCTTCTGTGATCACAAGCTGGAGACACGGGTTAGCAAAATCAACTTGCTGATCTATATTGTATGTTACTGTATGTCACACTGTTCTAAATGCTTTTCTCATTTCAAGTGATTTAATTCTTGTGAGGACCAATGAGGTCCATATTATTACCCCTATGAAATAATTTGATCAAGATCATACAGACATTAGGGGGATGGAGCTAAGATTCATATACAGATAGTTTGGCTTCCAATGGGTAAACTATTAACCACCACACCATATGGTATGATTTCTGTAAATAAATGCCCAGGTGGTAAAGTGGGAAAGGCCTCAGAACAGGTTGAGGTATTCAATATTATTGCAATTGTTGTATATTCCAGGTTCTTATGCATGCAAAGACAGACCTTAAGTTACACAGATAACAGTTTTACCTTTAGTTGACAATCTAGTGAACCATTGAAAAAGGAGAGTCTGAGCACAGACTAGATGAAAAATGCAGCTGACTGGCAGAGAGAACAAAGGGAAAAGAGTAAACAGTCCTGGATATAGTATCAAGGAGACTTCATGGTTGAGATATGTTCAACATAGTAATTAACATTTGAAAGGAATAAAGATGGGGTGAATCTCCAGAAATAGGAATAACACAGGGGAAGTCCCAAGGGCACAATTTATACAGGAGCAGTGACAATTTTGGATAAGATATAGAATAAGAGCAGAAAATACAGCTGAGGCCAATATTTACAAGGCCTTATAAGGTGATTAAGGAGTTTGTATACAGATTGAAAGGGAACATATGTCACAGGATTTGAGTGTGCTTCAGAGGACTGACCGGGTGGAAGAATGTGATATAAATTGGAGTTATGAGAAGCCAAATGAGAGGTTGATACCTTCTCTTCGTTAGAAGAGCTATTGGGCAGTAGAACCATCTTAAAGGCAGAGAGAAAATCTCTAATGAGTTAGATGTAGGAGGTAAGGAGAAGTGTGTTGTAGAGACAGTGAGTGTCAGAGTATCCCAGTCTTCACCCATGGGTAAGTAGTTTTTTTTCTCACTGGTTTCTTAGTAGGTTTGTATGAAATGCAAGACTTCTACCTCCACTACTCAGACTTCTGTGATCCCTAGAGGGAGTATAAAACTGTACGTGACTCTGATCAAATGGCATCTGGTTATGTTCTACTTGTTATGTGAAATTGATACTGACAGGTGCCTACACCACTTGTGCAAAATTTGTGAAACTCCATTTAGAAATTGCACCAATTCTCATGACTACTGTTCTCAAAAAACATCAGGGGAACCCTCAAAGTAGCCTGAGTATTCATAGTTTTTACTATGGATGGTGCATTGAATTATTGCTCACTTAGATCTTTATTTTGTTTAGGGAATAACAGGGGAGGGGAAGATGAAGTATTGCTTTGAGAAGAGCTTGAGAGCAGATGGGTTCAACTGAGTAGCACTGCTGGTTATAAGTATAGGAAAGGGAATGATGAAAATGTAACTCATACAAGTTATTCTAAGTCTATCCAATATTTGTGGGATGATGGAGTTAAAACAGACAAGGATCTGAAGGGATATGACCCTTGAGTATCTCTAGGGGTTTTTCAGGAATCTCACATTGTTTTCTGTTTGAAACCTTTTTTTGTTCTTTTTAAAGATTAATTTATTTATGCATATAAGAACAGGAGTGTAGGCCAGAAGTGTGGGTGGCGAGAGGATTCACCAGACAGAGTAGAGAACAGAACAGGTGGATCCATTGAAATACACTGGGGAGGGGAGCACTGGGTGAGGCAGGAGAGGTCTGTGTCATGTGGGTCAGCTCCCTGATCAGGGATGGAACTCAAGCCACAGTGGATAGCAATAGCTTGATAGTGCTGAAACTTAACCCCTTGCATCAGCAGGAAGGCCTTTCTGTAAGATATTTCCAGTGGAAATGGCAACAGTTCTTTTAAAAGTTATAGGCTTCTCTTTCTTAACTTGTGCTCTTAGGAAACTAACAGACAACATGTTGGACTGAGTTTTGGCAAACAACTTTATCACTTTCCTTCAGAGTATCTAACAGGACCTGGCTGGCAGCATAAGCTTCCCCACTGACTGAGATTTAATACTTTTTCAGTAGTGTGCCTATTTGGCCTAAAAAGATGAACTACCTCATTAAAGTATTTCCCTTCCCTTGGTACCAGCAGAGTGAGAGAGAGAGAACGTCTGAATGACTCAAAACTGTCTTTCCTTCCTTGCCAACAAATTCAGGGCCTCTACCCTCCTAGCACAGCTGTGTAATAATGGATGGCAATTCCAAAGTTATAGATTTGTTCCCCAAGCAAGTCTAACTGAATCCAAGGTTGAATGATCTTGATATCCTATCTATTGCCATATTGTAATTATAAATTAATATACCCAAATGTTGCTTTTTCATGTCATTTTATAACAAGCCATTTACCTGATATGCTGAGCATCTTCTGTTTGTCACTCCTTTTATCCAGAAGAAAGTCAAACTGCTAAAATAATGCAACATTTCTACAGGAACTATAATAAAAGACTGATACATGACTTCCTAAAATCCAAGATCTTATTTCATTTGTTCTCACCAGTTGTAAGAAATTTCTCTTTCTTCTTTAGAAAGTGTTGGAGTGTGATTCAACTAAGTGTTCAATCTCTACATTTGGTTTGTCTGATTCAGATAATGGCCAGAATTGCATTCATTCTGCTTTTCTGAGCAGATGCCAGTCACTTTAGTGGCAAGGGCCTAAATAAACTTGGCAGTGATATGGCAACTCTCTACTGAAAGGGCTGGAACCAAGGTTCTCTGAGCTATGAAGTCATTGGGATATGGCGTGGATAAAAGATGGCAGTGGAGGCCAGTGAAGTAATGTTGCATATGTGGAGTGCTGGAACTAGTTAGCATTGGGCCACTCCTTACTGAACCCAGAAATTCTTTCTCCTAAGTTTACTAAAAGCAACTCTTGCTCCCAACATATCTGAGGTTTACTTTTTTTTTCCCTCTTTGCACAGTGAATATTCAAACTCAGCCAATGGGGAATTTGGAAGAAGCATTTTCATAAGTGGCTGCTTGAAATATTTTCATATGGATCAATAAGATAGAAATGTAACTCTTTAGAGAGTATAATCCACAGTGGCTCAGGGAAGTAATTTTGTATGATTTGTTTTGAAATTTATCCAAGGCTGCCATAGGCCCCAAAGATAATCATACTGGGGTCTATCATGGCTGTGTAATAAATTGAGCTGAGGGTGATAGCAAAGTACATATCCACCACCAAATTAAAAATAAAATGCATACAAAGAGGTTGTGCTAGTTACTTTTGCTGTTTTGGGATTGAGGCTTATTCACTGAGTAATTATTATACCCAGGAGATATTTCTTAGCTTCTAATTGAAAAGCTGGACCTGGAGAAGAAACCTAGGCTTGTTTGCATAAAGCTTCCAGGTGACAAATACAGTGGGGCAGTGTCCCTTAGGTCTTTCTGTTGCCTGACTACTCTTAGACTGATTCCTTGCTACCCTGTTCCTGCCCACTGTCCTGTGCCTTCTCACTGCACTGTCCCCTCCCACACTGGCCCCCGACCCTAAGAGCGTGGGTTCTCCATGATGCTTTATACTGAGGCTGGTCCTTTGCTCTTTCAACCTCACTCTGTTCTTCTCAAGTTCATTTCTCCCACGGATGCTTAGTATTGCAAGTCTAACCTCCTGAAAATGAAGTACTCTCAGAGACAGGTTCCCCCAGATTCTAAAAGTATGGCATTCCTGTGAACCTTGCTGTAAGCTAAATGAAATATATCAAGTTTTCCCGCCCCTCCCATTAGTGTCAATGATAGACACCTGCCATCCTGCACGTATGCCTTGGAGAAGTAGGGTGTGAGCATGCGTAGGTGGGTGCACCTCGGCTGAGCGTCTGGGTATATACATAAGGGCAGTGACATGAGGATGCGAGGAGCAGAGTAAGCAGCAGAGCAGAGGTACCAGAGACTGGAGAGACCAGAGAGTGAAGATTTGCAGGGGGCTAAAATGTCTGCCAGCCTCCTGGCTCCCCCAGCCTCCCTGCCTGCCATGTACCTGGTCGCCTCTGATGCAGAAAGATTAATAAAAGCCTGAAAAAGCCACCAAGGGCTTTTTTACCCATCTGTCTGGGTCATAGAGAACCTGCCCCATGCCCTTCCTGCCACCACACTTACTTAAACTGAGATGGTATAAAAAGTAATTATCATCAAGTTAAAAGTAAATAAGCCACTAAATCATACCACTTAGCACATAAAGCCTAAAATAACACTATTATATGTAAAAACAGGAATACTATGATAAATACATATTTTGTAAAAAAGCAGAAATAATGTGTGGACAGTGTCATTTCACATACCAGAACTGGGAAGGTGGCAATTACACTGGAAGGCCAAGAGGTGGTGTTGACAGATGTAGGCTGAGTCGTGGGCAGGTGGGGTGGTGGGAGGAATGTGAGACTGGTGTGTTGGAGCAAAGAGGGTCTTTTATTAGCATCTCCTCAGTTGTGTCCATTAGGGCAGCAGGTAAATGCCATTCACACACGCTTCTTTGTTTGGCATCTACTGCGGTTGCCTTGGAGCCTTGGAATTCAACAGCGTGCTTGACTGCAAAACCTCGTGCATTTTCTACCACACAATATTAGTATGCACTCCAAACTTCCTGCAAACCTGCCGCAAACCTATGTGTGCTTTCAAAATTGAAGGCATCCTTTTCTGTAATCATTTGAGTACTGTTCATGGTGGCAAACCTTGCATGCAAGGGCTTTGCTTTCTGTTCACAGATGTCCTCACTTTCTGCCAGCCTTCATTGTCATCACCTTGGGTTTCATTAGGTCCAATTTTATGCTAAGAGGAACTCCCTTTGGAGCCCTCTCAGGTTTTTCTGATACCTTAAAACACACCTTGCTCATGCACTCACAAAATAAATGCAGAGGAAGCATGAATGTGTTGCTCAGCAGCTCCAGTTGCAGCAGCTGGAGGCCCAGGTGCAGAGCATGGCTCACGGGGAGGCCCGGGGCAAGCTTGTGGTGCTGCAAAAGAGACCCTACAGGCTAGTTTCCTTTTGTTTTTTAACAGTGAATATTCATTTTCAGTTTCTGTGTGTTTACAAAACAAGTATGGCTGTTGGTCTTTCTTAAACACAAGGATGCCATAGGTACTTGTGTTTAAGCTTTGTATTGCTAGTTTTTGTATTCATTTTCTGTTACTGCTGTAACAAGTCACTACAAAACTAAGTGACTTAAGCACAGCTAGCTGAACTGTGGAGACTGAAGGAGCAAGCCCGCTCGCTTAAGACTGCATTCATAGGTTTGGAAGTTCCTAGTTTTACCCTCTGTTTACTATCTGTCTCTGGCTACAAATCTAGTGTTCCCGCTGCCATGCAGGCTTGATAATTCTTTAGAATGATTCAAAAAGCTAAGTGAAAGAGTTAATGGAATTATTTATTATAGGGAAAGACTACAAATTAAAATTAACCAAAGGAAGAGCTAGTGGTTTGAAAGAGTCCCAGTGAAAAACTTCTGGCCTTCCTCTCTCCTCTGTCATGGAGAATTACCACTTCTCAACCCATGTGTGTGACTTAAGGAAACTCACTTGGACACCTGTGGCCCCGCACGCATGCCTCAGTGGGCATGCGCAAGTGGCTGCACCTGGGCTGAGACACGGGGTGTATAAGGGCAGCATCACGTCACGTCATGAGGACGCCCAGAGGAGAGAAGAGGGGCTGAGAGGAGGAAGAGAAAAAGCGAGTGGAGAAAAGAGGAGAGCAAAGGCTAGAGAGTCCAGAGAGAGTGAGGATGTGGGGGGGGGGGGGGGCCCCCTGCCCCCGGCCCCNGGGGGGGGGGGGGGGGGGGGGGGGGGGCTCCCTGCCCCCGGCCCCTCTGCCTGCTGTGTACCTGGTTGCCTCTGATGCAGAAAGATTAATAAAAGCCTGAAAAAGCCACTAACGGCTCCAGGACTCCTCCTTAACCCTTCTGCTTGGAATCATCGAGAACTTGCTCTGCCTGCTGGCACCACACTCACCTAAGTCTTTGGTGTACAACACTTTTACTGAAGTTCAATTACATATGCCCCAGGTGGCTAATGTTTTCTGTGCCCAATCTTTGGAGGGCAGAATGCTATAATGTGATCCAAAACCCCCTTATAAGTTACATTGTGCTATTGTTTGGCGGCCAGAGACCCCAGGGAAACAAAAACACTCTGGGCATTCCTGGTGTAACAGGGTCGTCCCAGAAAAAGGAGAAGTTCCAAAATCCTGTGTAGCGGCAGGATGGAGGTGGCACTGGAGCAGGGTTCGGGATGGTTCTGGGCAGACGGGTCAAGGAGGGAGAGTCTCGGAGCCCTCGGTGGCTTTTCATGCTTTATTTAGTAGAGGTGGCCAGGTACATGGCGGGCATGGGGGCCGGGGGGCTGGCAGGCCTCCCAGCCCCCAGCGCATCTCACCCTCTCGGCTGTTGCTTCTCTCGCTGCTGCTGTCGGTGCTCGCAGTTCTCACAGTTCTGTCTGTTGGTGCTCGCAGTTGTCATGACGCCACCCATTTATGCCCGTGTCCAACACAGGTGTGCCCACCTGCGCATGCCCACCCTGGAATGCTCGCAGCACCGCAGGTGTCCATCATCAGCGGTGGGAGGGTGGAAATACCTGATCAACCTTTACCCTACATCCTGGTTCCGCCCTAAGTGGGTGAAGCTAAGGAAGGAAAGAAGATTCTGCAGGGAGAAAAAAAGAAGGAAAGAAAAAAGCAAGCAAGATGGGGAGCAGCAAGGAGACCTGGAGGAGGCTTGTTAAAGCAGAGCCACATATAAAGAAGCTGCGCTTGCTTTTTAGTCTTGGATTGGTTGGAACAGATGTGGGTAAAAGACCCGTGGGGAGGTTAACAATGGCAGTTTTCATCTTAATTTTAATTTTGCTCTTTTCCTCCCAGATTTATCTAACTCTTTCTAACCCTTTTGTATGGGTCTCTACTAAAAGGTCCTTTAAAAGTGTGGCAGGCTTTGGGCCTTGCTTTGGGCCAATCCTATTTGGCTAAACTTTTACCCTCAAGGAGATGGGTAACTTTAAATGCTTAACTTAATCACTATGTTCTTTGTCCTTTCTGTATTGTACCCTAATTGTATTAAAGTTCCTTTCCGTTAAAGGCCTTATATGTTGTCTTATGTGGCAAATGGCAGAACCCATTCAGAGAGGGCAGGCTTGAGGGTTCCGGGGTGCTCCTCTCCTGGGGTGCTCCTCTCCCTGCCCTGTAACACTGGGGCATAGAGATCATCACCAAATAGCTGAAGAGAAGTACCAGACTTGCTTTGGGCAATGCCAAAATCCTTATTACACACCCCTTTATACAAATTTATTATCTTACAATTCCATAGGTCGGAAATCTGATGTGGGTCTGGTTAAAACCAAGGTATGGGTAGGGCTATGTTCCTTTCTGGAGACTTTCTGGAGAATGATCCTGATTTCTGTTCATTCCTGTTGTTAGCAAAATTCAATCCCTTGTGGTTAATGGACTGAAACCCCTATTTTTTGCAGGCTGTTACTCGAAAGCCATTCCCCATTTGAAGAGGCTGCCTGCATTTGGTCACCTTCTTCTGTCTTTAAAGCTAGCAGTGGTAAGTGGACTGGAACTCATTAAATGCTTTGTGTATCCTCCTCCTCCATATCATGTCTCTGATCCAATCGGAAAAAAATCTCAGTTTACAGACTGGATGATTATTAGATTGGTTCCAATGAGGTAATCCAGGTTAATATCCCATCTCAAGATTCCTAATTTAATTTTATCAGTATTATCTCTTTCACCATGTAAGGTAATATATTCTTCAGGTTCTGGGGTTTAGAGCACAGAAATTTGTGGGTTCCAATAGTCTGTCTATGACAGATACCAAACATAGGAATTTGGAATATGGTTAAGTTGTCTGAACTCAAATGAAAAGATGATAGAGGGACTTCTAAACTATAACTAGATCAGTAAGTGGAAAATTCCAGGAGGGGGGTTTTCCATGATCCATCAAATCTCATACATAGGTTTCCCATTTCGAAGTAGAAAAAGCTGACCAAAGGAATTTATTGTATTCTCTTCGTCTAGTTTTTATACTTATTTGATTTCACATTTGACAAACAATTATCAAGAAACAGCTGTTTATCAGGTAGTATGTTAAGTATATTTGTTTGGTTTCCTCACTAAGTTATTTAACACTAGGTGAAAGATATTCAGACCTTCATTACATAGATGAAAAAAAACCAGAGTTTAGAAATATGCTGTGCTGAGGTCATCCATTGAGGAAATGGAATCTCATGGATTTAAACATGTCTTTGCCTCAGTTTAAGATTCTTTAAACTGCAAATACCATCTTTCCAAATTTAAATATACTATATATCATATATATATTTTCATATTTATAAATAATGACATTTATCTTTCTTATGTATAAGATTTCACTTCAACTTCTGAGAACCGAGAAGCTGAAAACATTTATTTTGTTTATCTGTTAAGAAAATGTTAAGTGCATTTTAATCCTTAAAATATCAACTCAGGTTGAAATCCCAGAATATCTGTATAACACTTTCAGTAGACTAATCAATAATAGGAAGGTAGTATTTAAAATTTTTTTTTTACCCTTGTAAACCCAGTGTGGCATGTGGCTAATTTATTCAAGGTGATTCTCAGTTCAAAACTGGCAACTATAAAAGGCAATTAATGGACCGCCTATTTATATAGCTGAAGTTTTTGATTTCCAACATGTTTATCTGGTAGATCATTAGAATTCCAGATCTCACACTTACCCTCGAGTGGCTTGGCACATTGGTTGTTCACTTCTACAATTCCTAGCCTGTACTTTCTGTGCTATGAAGCTAAGTGTCAAAGTTGCTACTATATCATCTTTCTTATCAAGGGATTCTCATCTTGTGTTCCTAATTAATTTCCCTTTAGAGTTCCCCTTCCTTGGCCTTACCAACCCACCAATTACTCTGCCAGTTGGAAAATGTTATCTTCTTTTTTAAAAGTAAGATTCATAATGGATATTGATTCCTGGAGTCTTCTTTGTCATGCAAGTAGAAAATCAGAACTAATGTTTTATGAAAGTAGTCATTTGGGCAGGGAAGAGAACTGTATAAATCTCCAAGTCACTATGTTTTTCTAACTGGAGGGATCTGCTCTTCCTAATGGCATGTCTGTAAAATTAAATTCTCCCAATATTCTGCATGACAGCAATTTCTACCCTATATATATATATTTTTTTTTCTGGAGTCCTTAAATCTTAAGGAGTCTCTTTAAGTAATGTGGACTACAGAAAAGTTATTTTTAGTTCTAGGTTCTGATTTTTTTGTTATTATTATTATATTTTACTATAGAACCCTTTAGTGATAGCTGTGAGTCATCCAACTAATTCACTCATCAGTTTTTCACAAGTTTCATTTTAAATTTCCAAGTATTTCAGAAGGAAGCAAACAGATTCTTCCATAGCACATATTCAACTCCTCCCTTTATGATACTTTTCTGCCATGTTGCAAGGGAGAACTTGTCTGGGATGATAATTCATCGACTCATCTAACAAATAGTAATGACCTACTTCATATCAGTCACAGTTCTAAGCACTGGGAAATGTGGTATATAACCAGAGAGAGACAATTCCTGTGTCCTTGATTTTCAAATGAGATAGATGATAAAATCAATATATAAAATATACAAATGATAGATGATATTTCAGGGAAGGGCATTCTGGATTGTATTGGGGTACATGTCCTTTAGGTCCTCCTTATGCTCTTTCACTTGAAATGGTGTCTGAACTCAGGTTACTGAATATGGTAGACACTGTTGTCTATCTAATGTCCTTACTCCTTTGTTCTTTGCTGGCAACATCCTGGTTTTCTCTGGGCAACCCAGGACTAATTTTCCAGATTCCTTTGCAGCTATAGATGGCAATGAAACTCAATTTTTAGTCATGGTTGTCTTTTTTTCCTCCCCAAAGTCAAAGATGTAAGAAGAGGGCTTTTTTCACTTCCCTTTTGCTTATTTCTGTCCTGAATATGGACATTAATCTGTGCAGGAGTCACCTCGCAATCTGAAGGAAGGCACATGCCAGAGATGACAGAATAGGAAAATGGAACTCAAGCAGTTGTATCAGTCCTGATTTCCCAGTTCTCTTAGCATCACTCATTGCACCCAGGGGGTCTCCATCCACACGATGACCTCTGCCTGTGGGGTCCACTGGACCATAATTGCAAGGTCTACAATATTGTGAGACCCTCTGAAATTGTGTAACACTGTAGCACAAGAAGATTGACAGTAACCACATTTCTTCTTTAAAACTCTTCTCTCAGCGTATAGAGACACATACACAAGTTGACATGTCCTATATGACAGACACGGAAAGCAGGCAATGGTGGTCAGTCTAGTAGTGTGATTCATCTGTCAAGGTTATATTCTTGCCAACCCAATACCTTCTAGAAAACCCAATTTGTTCAGAAAGGAAAACTGAAAGAAGGATGAGGTTGGAAGTATTAGACTTTAGTCAACTCTTTGGACATAATCAAACAATCAGAACTATAACTCCCATTATATCAATGCAAAGGATGACTTTTCCCCTCTCCATATCTAAGCAATCAAGTATCTGTCAAGACTTTCTCCCAGTATCTAGAAACTGTGGCTATTGAAAGTGGTTGATTTAACCTTGTTTTGTTCTGTTCAAACCATCCCTTGACCCATACTTGTTCTCCTTGTCTGGTTTATTTGAGTTCCATATTACCACAGAGTTACCTTTAAAAATAACATTTTCCACCATCACATTCTGTCTTTAAAACGTTCTTTAGATAAATGTTACCTTTTGAAGTCCTGATGTCTTAACTTGACTCTAGTTCTTTGTACAGTAGCAGAGTTTGACTTTCTAGCTTCAATTCCTACCATGAACCAAATCTTGACAATTTCACAATACACCGTGACATTTGTAATTTTGTGCTTTTCTTGTCCCTGGATTTTCTTTCTGTCAAGTATGTTCTCTTTCAACTCTGATTTCTTCTTGCTCTTCCTTCAGACCTCAGCAAATGGAACCATTTTTGAAGTTTCTCCTTATTTCTGCAGAAAATTGACTGTTTCTTACTCCATATTATTCCTTACATATCACTTGGCACTACCTCATAATAACAAAACTTATTTAACTCTTTTACAGTGATCAATTTTCATTTATTTGTATCTGTTTCTATTTCTAGATTATAAATTCCTAGGGCTTCATTGTCTATATTTTATTAATCTTTATATCCCAGCTTTTAGTGTAAATGTTTCACAAATAGAAAATAATTAAAACACTTTTAATTTAGAATATAACCCAACTAGTTGTCTCAATAACATAAATAAAGGATGGAAATGAAATTATAAAAAATATTCCAAATTAAAAGCTTCTAGATTATTTTTTTAAAAGACTTATTTTTATTTATGCATACAAGAACTGGGGTATAGACCAGATGTGTGTGTGTGTGGGGAGGGTGAGAGGATTCCACAGAGATAGGGTGGGGAGCAGAAGAGGCAGACCTAATGAAATACATTGCTGAGCAGTGGATGAGCTAGGAGAGATCTGCTGTGCCATATGGTCTGCTCCCTGGCTGGGGATCGAACTCATGCTGCCGTGACTGGTGATTGCTTGAGTGTTGACTTTAACTCCTGCCTCACCAGGGAGCCCCCAGCTTCTGGATTATTTGTAATCAGAATCAGAGTCTTGATGCCTAATGGCAGGAAATATGTCTTAATATATTTTCCTACTAAGAAATCAAAAGCAATATTTTAAGAAATTATATTGTAGATATAGTTGTAGTTGACTGGTATAAGACTCATCTAATATTATTAAAGAGAAGTGGGACAAATAAATAAAGTATACTAGTAACTAGGGAACCTGTTATAACTTAAGGTTGATGGGCATGTAACACTTTTAATTCATATATGCTACCAAGAGAAAAAAGTAGGAACATTTCCTTTAGGTGTAAGCCTGTTAATAAATAAAGTTCATTATAAAGTGTCATCCAATAGCCATATCATTCACCTTTGGAGAAAAAACAGTCTAATGTCTGATCTGAGGAATTGGGTTATGGGACAGATGAGTGGTAACTGTACTCTATATTTAAAATTCTCAAGTTGTTATGAGGAAGTTGAGCCAAGTGGTCACAGCTAACATGAACTTTTTCAGTGAGTAGTGTCACTCTTGTATTCTCTCTTTCTAGATGGGCATTTTGTTGTGCCCATTTCATTCGAGTAGACTCTTACACTGTGTATACTTTAAAATGCATTAGTATATACTATGTGATACAGACATTTGTGAGAAAATAAACTTTACATCAAAATAATTATTCAACACTTGATTTATCCCATTCAAATCCATATCCAAATGTGGTTCATCAGCATTTTCAAGATCCTAATCAGGAGTCCACACTTCAGTGGATGCACTAACAAGTACTTCAGTATCACCACCTAAACAGACATTAGCCTCTCTCTTTTCAAAGGGAGGTCTGGAAACCAGTAGCAGAGGCATCACCTACAAGCATGTTGGAATCTCAGGCCCTCAACCCAGACATAATGAATCAGAGTCTGCATTTTAACAAGGCTCCCAGTGGATTCTGTAAACATTTAATTTGAGAATCACTGCAGTAGGCAGTTTGTTAATTAGCATAAGAGAAGTTAGAAATACTTTTTGCATTGCTGAAATGAGTAATGAAATATCAGGTGCCTTTGCCTTTGCAGGAATTCAGAAAGAATATGGAGAGTACCCAGAAGCTTTTGGGTGACACCCCACTATGAATCTAGAATTGATTCAGTCTTGTGTCCCTAAATTTAATAGAAAATGGCATCTGGCCTGACTATAGGGATTACTAGGTGAGCTGTCAAAATAGTGTC
This sequence comes from Galemys pyrenaicus, assembly GCA_019455555.1. Lineage (NCBI taxonomy): Eukaryota > Metazoa > Chordata > Mammalia > Eulipotyphla > Talpidae > Galemys > Galemys pyrenaicus. Next base: position 1,089,195 of record JAGFMF010011781.1, on the reverse strand, counting down.
ACATTTGCCTCAGAAAGAAACTGTCACAAAATGTGCTTGTCATTGTCTACAAGGCAGACAAAGAGGCTATCACAGGATTGCTTTTGTGCTTGCTTGACAGTAAATATGTGTATGTGTTACTAACTTTGTGCGCTGAAGATGTTTTCCATTATACCATGCTACCTGATAGCGAGCCCAGTGATCATCTGAAGCTTGGACATTTACCACTGAGGATTAGGTTATCAAAAAAGACCCTATTGGCTTAGGGCAGTTTACAACAAAGAATTGGAGACGATATAATTCTGCAATTTCTCTTCATTTTTCCAGGGGTTATCTTGGCATACAAATAGTTTCAAAACTGAGGCTATTTAGTATTCAAAGCAAAACTTCAGTCCAGGTCACATTTAGATCACCACTAATGATACTCTGTGCTGAATGCCAGTGGTAGGATTACACATTCATTTCTGCAAATGAAACTTGGATTGCTATACCTCTTCAAGGAATCATGTTAAATGCTGACAGATGGAACAAATAACTCTGTGCACTTCATAGACACTTCTGCATCATTCTACTTTGTCATTCTCAGGTGAGGGATCAACTAATTCTTTATACACCTTTAATTTCATTCTAAATCACCCAGATGAACATAACCTATGGTCTTTCCATAAATTTTGAGTCTATTTCCTGCACATTGAGGTGTGTTTATTTTGTTACATATTTTTTAAGATTCATTTATTTATACATACATGAGCTGGGGTGTAGGCCAGTGATGAGGTGGTGGGGGGTGGGGATCAGGGAGTAAGATGATTCACCAGAGACAGAGTGGGGAGCAGAAGAGGCAGATTGACTGAAATACACTGCTGAGGGGAGCAGTGGGTGAGGCGGGAGCCGTCTGCTGTGCCATGTGGGTTACTTCCTGGGGATAGAACTTGTGCTTACAGTGGCAGTGCTGAGACTTAACCCCTTGCGCCACCAGGGAGGCACAAGGTGTGTTTATTTTGTTAAATGTCTTATTAGAACCCAGTCTATTCTCAGATTTCATAGTCAACTGTGACGGGAGATGGGAAAGGAAATGACTATTCAATGAAAAAGGATCTGATAGGCACAGCCATTAAGTGCTCTATTTCTTGAATAGGGTATCATACTGATAATTTAACAAATACTTCTTTTTATATTCCCATTCTGGCCAGAGAGTTGACAGAAATATTAACTTTAGCCGCTTTTGGGAAGGCAGATCACCTTACGCATATATAGGGAGCTATACTAATATTTTCTTCCCTCAGATCATGAAAGAAAGTAGAAAGGCCCTCATGATGAAAAATGGGATACTGGGCCTCCCTGGTGGTGCAGTGGATTAAGCAATGCACTATGAAGCAAACCACAGCCACTGCAGCACGAGTTGGATCCCTGCTGCCGGCCAGGGAGGGGACCCACATGGTGCAGCAGACCTCTCCTGCCTGGCCCGCTGCTCCCCTCAGCAGTGTACTTCCGTTGATCTGCCTGTTCTGCTCCCTGGCTCTCTGTGGTGAATCCTCTCACCCTCCCCCACACCTCTGGCCTGTACCCCAGTGCTTGTATGCATAAATAAATAAATCTTTAAAAAAGAAAAATGGGATACTAATAGCTCTTAGGAAAATTGATGATAACCATAAACTTTGCCCCAAAGTTTGTGTAATGAGACCCTTTTTGCTTCCATAATTGAAAAGGAAAATGACTCAATTTTCCTGTATGAATGCTGGCTAAGAATTACAAGCTTCAAAATTTGAGTGAGGGAACCCTTGCCCAAATTCGATGTTGAAAAAGTCCCTAGAAGACAATGGAGATGGATTAGTGAGGCATCTCCCAGGATTGTAACGTTGGCTGTATTGTACTATGGAAATTAAGCTTTCAACTGTGTTACTAAGAGGCATTAAGAACTGGTGAGAATATGCAGTTAACGCTAGTATTCTCCCATGTTGGTTATAGTATCGGGGACAGACTCTTTATCTTCTCCAAGCATATTGTCTTCTACATTTGGTCTGTTTATATTGTGTCATAGATCACGATAATGGCACATGTCTTACTTTCACAAGTTTATTTCAAGTTTTATTACTAAAAATTGTCATGACTCCCTGATAAGGACATGTTAACATCTACATATTAACTACAGGTTCAAAATCAGTGCAGCTCAGACAAAATAGTCATTTAGTAAATATTGATATTCTGCTATCTGTCAGGTACTGTGCTATATACTGTATTCATTCTACAATGATTGTTCCTACAGTCCCTGCCCAGAGCTTCTTGTATCTGTCATTTCAGGCAATAGCGCTGCCATCCATCCAGCATCCAACTGATGGGCTCGCACTGATTTGACATTTGACATCTGACTCATTCTTTTTCCTCCAGAGATAATCATATGATCCCCAAATTCTACCTCCTTAGTATTCCCCAAATTACACCCTTCCCCCCATTTTGTTAGGCTTAGTATGTGCTTCTATTCTTTCTCACTTGAATGATCAAAATAGTTTCATATGGTCCCTTTATCTCCAGCCTGACCTTTTTCCAGTCCAATGGTTTTTCAAGCTTGTTCATGCATGAAATTCAGCTAGAGTATGGAGAAATATATGTCCTTAGTCATAATCTTAAAATGAATAAATCAGATTCTCTGAAAGTTGTAGTCTTTTTTTAAACAAGCTCTAGAAGTAATTTGCTTGTAGGTGATGAAGTTCCATATTTAGTAGACTTTGCCATATCATTGATGACCTAAATGTAATCTCTCTTAAAGGCAAATTCTCACCCATTGCTACTGTCTACACTACTTTCTATATAATTCTTCAGTGACTCCACTATTATTTTTTTTTCTGTAGACAATGTATTTCTTGCCTTGCCCTGGTCTTTCTCAGTAAACATTTTTTCCACCTTTTGCCTTTTCCATTTGCTTATACTCTAACCCACTGTTCTCAAACTTTGTTGACTATTGGGGTCACTTGGGGAGCTTGACAATTACTGATATTGGGTTCCATCCTAGACATTTTGATTTAATTGGTATGGGATATTGGCTGGACATTGGGATTTTTAAAACACCCCAAGTGATTCTAATATGCAGCAAAATTTAAGAATCATTCTATGTACTGTGGTTTTCAAGTTGTGTGTATATTTGAATAAACTGTGGAACTTCCAAAACTGGATTACTGTGTCTCATGGCCATATATTATGACTTAATTTATCATATGTGATCTGGGTATTAGAAAATTTAAAAGGTGATTGAAGCTTGTGATTGTAGCTTGCTTAAGAATTTGGGAGTTGCTATTGTCAACCATGGCACCACTATGAAGTGTTTTAATTCCCTTGTTGTTTCACAGTCCTTTGCCATTCAGTATCTTCATTAAAGCAATATATTTTCTGTGAGGATGGTTTAGATAGTGGTTCAATTCTAAGATCCTAATTTTCTTTTCTCTTTTTTAATATGGTTTTACCTTACCTAGTCACAGGTAACCAGACTGAGTGAACATCTGACTTGTAATACTAATAGATAGCTAGCAATCAAACCCTCCTATGAAATTTGAAATTGGAACATTGTCTATATTGGTGAATGTTCTATGTGAACTTGAGAATATGTATTCTGCTGTTGCTGGATGAAATAGTTCATTGATGTCAGTTATACTTAGTTGAATGATGGTGGTGTTGAGTTCAACCATGCCCTTATTTTCTGCCTGCTGTATCTGTCCATTTATGATAGAGGAGTATTGAAGTCTCCAAATATGGTCATGGATTCATCTGTTTCTCATTGCTGTTCTTTCAATTTTTCCTATACATCATAATGTTTTTTCAGTGAAAATGTGGTGTTAAGTATTGATAAATATTGGAGACTGAGCTTTTCTTCCAATCTATTTTGTCTTTAGGTTTATATGAATAATGTTCAATCTTTAAGTTCACATATTCTTCTCTTTCCCTTCCATTAGGCTGTTAGGCTCATTTATTAGGTTTTAATTTTTGTTTTTGTATTTTTCAGTTCTAAACTTCATATTTTTTGTTCTCTTTTATATCTTTATTTGCTGAACATTTCTTTTTCTTTGGGTTTTCTCTCATTTCACTTGATTCAAGTGTATGTAATTGCTCATTGAAGCATTTTCTGATGCCTGCTTCAAATCTTTGTCAGATTAATTCTAACTTCCCTGTCATTTTGGTATTGGCACCTATGGATCATCTCTTTTCATTTTGTTTGAAATTCCTCTGATTCTTGTGAAGATGAAAATTTTTATATAAACTTGGAGCTTTTTGTATAATGTTATGACTCTAGATCTTATTCAGCTAAGATCTTCTGTTTTAGCTGTATTTCTCTCATATGACTTAAGCAGCAGGAAGGAAGGTGTTGCCTTATTATTGTTAGTTGTCTATAGAAGTCCACGGTCCTTAGTCTTTGTCAATACTCAAATAGGAATTTTTTTATTATTATTGCTTGGCAGAGATGGAAGTTCTAACATTTAAAATGTTCTCTATTCACAATGCAGTAGAGGTAGCCTCATTCCTATTGGTTAATTAAGAAAGCCTCACATCTCCATTCATCTCTTCTGACTCCATCCCAGCAGGGAGGTAGGAAGGTTGAGGGAATTCTCATTAGTGAGTGTGGGAAGGGAAAAGGATAAAAGTGTAAATTTCCCACTTGGTCTCCACTGTGGATAAATACCAGAGATGCTTGTACAGACCTCTGACAAGTTTCCCTTAGTAAAACTGCTTCTAATTAAGAATGTTGAATTTTCCAAATGAGAGGAGATACCATTAAGTCTTTGAGAAATTAAATCTAGTGGAATATAAAAGGGAAAATACTGATGTATCTTATGATAATGCTCTGGAAACTTTCCCTTCCAATCCTTATTTAACATGCTTGTTTATTTTGCAATCCTGTTTCCTCCTCCCCCCTCTAAGTATGTACACACACAGACATATTTGTGTATGTACAGCATTTCAGACTAAGCAAATTTTACTCTTAGGTGGGACTTGTAGCAACTTCACAGAAATATTTTGATACTCTGAAGAAATTGCTCTTGCAATGTTGTATAAGCATGCTGGTTTATCCTTGAATTCCACTTCTTTAAGAGACAGCTTTACATGGCTGAGCACATTTGTGGGAAAATTCTTTTCTACCAATATCTCCAGACCAGAAATACCTGTTGTAGAAAGCTTATATATATATATATATAGTTTCTAATGAAAATAATTTCTTGAACACATCTTGCCAATTTTTCAAACTATCAACTTTATTTTCCTTCTGCTTAATGTCAGTTGAGTGAAAATTAGTTATCTGGACCATGGATGGGGACAATTTTTGACCCAAACTTCCCTTTATTTTAAATGCAGTTCTCATGTGTGCAGAATCAGTGAGGCAATGCAGGGGATTAGATTCTAAAATACATGCATGTTTTAAGGCTGTGTCAGAAACTATTGATGTTCAGGTTCTAGGACAAAGAAACCTCAATCCAAAAAATAGATCCAAGCATGAAGGATTTGAAATGAAATCTTCTCAAATGGAAAGGAAAAAAATGGTTTCGTTTTGATTAAGCAATATATATAGCAAGTATGAGGCTGTCCATTTGAGATACTAATTTCTCTTTTAAAGTCTTGATGAGACTTAATTGTGGCCATTATTGCATTTAACTTTTTGTAGGTAGTATTTATCTGAATATCACAGATAATATCCAGTTCTACCATATCATCCAGAAGGATTTGTCTAGGATTTAGCTTGCAAAAAGCAATGGTAGAGAACTGGAAAATGACTATAGTGCTACAACTTACAAACACATGTCAAGATAAAATGAAGATAAATTTAGAAAAAAACAAAACAAAGCCAAAACCCAAAAAACTTGACATCCTTTTCTTAAAATCCAACTTTGTCCTTTTACAAGTATTTTCCAGTTACCTTTTTTTCCTTTTATTTCCCTAGTAGTCTTTCCCCCAATTCTATTTCAGAGAGATTGTTATTATATTGAAGAAAGACAGGGTAGGCAAGTTATTGAGGGTTTCTCAGTCTTCCAGCCTTTTGGTTCATACAGTGATCCTCTGGAAGCAACTTCTCTCATCAGCTTATGTCTTTGTTTATAATAATAATACATTCAAAAATTATCTCCTCCATTCTCTGTTTCCCATCCCCAAAAGAATTATGCATATTCACTCCTAACTGGATTATTCCTCATCAAATTGATCCTTCTAGGATTGCACACGAACAGCACATAATTAAGCCAGGATGCAGGTGATGAATTAATGTTCAGGATCTATGTGTGTAAGGAGGAAAGAATACTCACTTTTCATCTATTATGTTTGAAATTTATTTTAACCATGCTAGATTCTAGATGTTGATATCCTTTCATGTATTGTAACTGATACCTAATAAACTTTCAGTTGTGACTTTAGCTTATCTTTTCAGCTCTGCATTTGCATTTTATTTTAGATAGTTTCTGTCCCATTTACTTCAAGTTTTGTCTATAGTACTACCAGTTTTTCATAGAATACTTCTGTATTTTTAATCCATCATGTTTATAACCTATCATGTTTATAAATGATATCACTGTTTCCGTGGTTTTAACTTGACTCTTGGAGCGTTCCATAAATTTTCACTCATAAATTAGATGAGAGGGCATGGGTGTGGGGGTCATGTTATTGTGCATTGCCCTAGCCAGATTCTTTGTGGAGCAGAATTGTGGTCAATCCCAGTTTAAATGAGGTAAGAGCTTGTCTGACATAAATATGGTGAATTTTATTCAGTGCAGTATGGAGTAGTGGTCATTCTTATTTCTCAGAAAATTACACAAAATAATATAAGTCCCAAATTACTCTGTTCTCACATCTTTTCTGATCTCTTTGGCTTCCTTGACACTTCATCTTCAGCCTCATCTTGACACTAAAGGATGACATTCTTCTCTTCTGAGTTCCTGTGGATGGGGATGAAAGAGGGTGATGTTAGGCCCTGGAAGTCTCAAAGCACAGATATTTATTTCTGTCTTGTTTATTTTGGCAAGGACCATATTTTTGAGAAATGTTTACTCTGTGCTGTTTTTTAGAGGGAAATGGATTTTTTTTAAATCCCATATTACTCAGTTGTTCTTTTTAGAAGTCTAAGCTCATATCAGAGGTCAAAGCTGATATTTTGTATTCTGAACTTCTGTAGTTATATAGTTAATAGAAATATCTGGGTATTTTTTGTCTTCACAGCATTTATTTTCATCTATAACATTTTGCTCTCACTTGCTTTTTTTGTCATTGTTCATTTCTCTCTACAGGAATATAAGCTCCTTGTGAGCAGGGAATGCAATTGCTTTGTTCGCTGTTAGATTCTCAGTGCCTGGAACATAGCATAGTGCATGCTCAGTAGTATATGTCAAAAGAAATAAGGGACATAAAGACTTCTCCATAAGCTGGAGAGGAGAGGTTCTTTACTTCCGTGATTCTATGATCCTATTGTATAGAAGTAGCTAAAACTGAGGATGAGGGTTTAAGAAGGGAAGTGAATGGTTTATTTTGGAACACACTGGATTTCAAGTGCATAAAAGACATCTTCATGGAGAATTCAAATGTAAATTTAGATTTGAAATCTGAAGCTAAAGGGACAGTTGATGCTTCAAGAAGTGAAAAGCAATAGGCAGATTTTGTGGCATGAAATGACACTAGGCTGTAGAATGAATGATTCGAAACACTAAAGTAAAACTTAGATAAAATATTTTACATAAATATGACTTTCTGAGAAAAGAAAATTAAAAAAAAGTTCAAACACTGGGTGTCAATTGAATAGTTTCAGTAGAGACTTTTGGAGATAGAGATCTACATGTAGGTGCAATGATTTTATATTTCAAAATTCCTGGGATCATCTATACAAACTTAAACATTAGGAAACAAAGGTTGATCTCAATTTTTTTTCTGGAGGGGAGCGTGGCAACTCTATAATAGTACCTATATAAGCTTGCAGATTGGTAATTTCAGGATTCCTCTCCAATGGTGTGAAAGAAAAATCATTTATGTATGCATTATGTCATCTGATTTCCACTGTAGCACATTGAAAGGGAGATAACGGGGTGGGGAACCAATACATTTGTGATTGTAACATAATAATACTGTGCCTTTGACCCAAAAATCTAATACTGGGTTCAGGACTAAATAAATACAGATATTTAAAAGATTGAATAATGCTTATAGAGCAAAGAAGAAAAAAAAGTATGCTTACAAATGATTGACATCTGAGAAAGAATGCTATCTTAGAAGATAACCAAGTTTTCAAATATTTGTAGAGCTCCCAGATAAGAGGTGGATAATATAATCTTAATATAGAATATAGAGATCTGAGTAATGATAAATTGTCCCTCATTATTGGCAGGCACATTTTGGTACAAAAAGGGAAAGTGCTTTAACCAAAGTTTTCAGAAATGAACCATAGTCCCTTATCATTAGAGAAGTGATAGGTTGTAATGAAAAAAAAATATATATATAAAATAGTGGAATAGGAATAGGACAATTCCTGGGACTTTTTCATCACTCATAGTCTTCATTTAGGCAACCGTCATTATCTTTGAATCTCTGATTTTTCATCCTTTATCTACATACTTAATAGGACTGCCCTGAAAATCAATCATGTACTAATATTGCTGAACATATATTTATATTTTTTTACAGATTTATATATTTATGCACACAAGAGCAGGGATACAGGCCAGAGGTGGGGGTGGTAAGATCCACCAGAGACAGAGTGGGAAGCAGAATGGGCAGACTGATTGAAACACACTACTGAGGGGAGCAGCAGGTGAGGCAGGAGAGGTCTGTGCCATGTGGGTCCCCTACCTGACCAGGGGCAGGGATCGAACTCATGCTGCAGAAGCCATGGTTTGCTTCATAGTGCATTGTTTAACCCACTGCGCCACCAGGGATGCCCCTGAACATACATTTTTAAATATTTAAATGTTGAAAGAATCTGAGAAAAATCCTTCTTCTTAAAGTATTAAAGCTAAGACTGTGACCATCTCTCAAGCTGCCTTGAATGGCTCCTGTTATAAGTCTAAAATGACAGGATTGCTGACAGCAACCAGTAGTAACCACCCAACTGCATCCAGTCAACTACAAAACCATGAGAGATATGATAAATTATTCTAAATTGAGGGATAAGGGCTTCCCTGGTGGTGCAGCAGGTTGAGTGCTGCACTGTGAAGCATCTGCCGCACTGTGAAGCATCCTCAGCACAGCAGCACGAGTTCAATTCCGGCCAGGGAGGGGACCCACATGGCACAGCAGACAGCTCCCGCCTCACCCGCTCCTCCCCTCAGCAGTGTATTTCAGTCCATCTCCCTGTTCTGCCCCCTACTCTGTCTCTGGTGAATCACCTCCCGCACCTCTGGCTTGTACCCCATATTTTGTGTGCATAAATAAATACATCTTTAAGAAAAAATTTTAAAATGTCTTTCTACCTATCCTTATTTAAAAAATAAATAAATAAATTGAGGGATAGTATTACATAGCAATAGATAACATATCTCAATGTGCTTCCTATGTGAACTGGAAATACACAAGAAACTAAACTACTTGAAGATTCCAGAGTCTAGTTGTCTGATACGTTTTGCTAAAAAATGTTTTATTCTTATGGCACAGTTAACTCTTACATTTAATATACTGTGTGTTAGAGTGTTCATTTTCTCCAAGTTTCCCACTCAATTCTCCATGGGACAATTTCACTGTGACTCCAGCTATTCCAGAGGACGTAATTCTTCCCAAAGTCATTTATGTTACCAGGGAAGTACTGCAGATATATTGCATAGAGAGGACACATGATTCTCCTTATAAGTATTTTCTTTGTATAAGAAAATATAATTACATGGAGAAAAAAATATATCTTCCCATTCTTGGTGTGATCCCATAAGCACCTAAGAATTGCATGAGAACTTGGTTTTGTTTTTGAAGAAATGGTCTATTTTGGGCATATTTTCCCTAAAGATTGAGTGCTGATATTATTTCACCATAGGACACAGCCATTTCTCAGCAAGGAAGCAATAAGTGATAATGATAGATATATTTTAAAACTGCCTTTAAATTGTCAAAATGCTTTCACATGTTAATAAAATTACAGAGTATTAAAGTGAGAAAGAATGTTAAACAATGGCAAGTTCATTCCCTTCATTTTCCAAATAAGGACAGTGGAGATTAGTGATTTAAATGATTTTGCTTATGGACATTTTACTATTTGATTGTAGAACCAGATCCTTCTGTCTCTGTTCAATTATATCATTCTGCCTTGGGAGAACATTCTGTGATATATGCAGCAGTTTGTCTAGTTATTTAGTTTACTAGTTGTCAATGAGTGAATTAAGACAGAATATCATTATGTTTGATTGATTTAATTAAGGTAAAAAATTGACTTTTGGGAAACTAGTTCAGAGAAAACTTCTTCCAATGCTCAGATTAACTTCTCCAACAATAGTGAGTTTTTGGTTACCTAATGTGGGGATTAGATATGTGTGGGTAGATGATTCAGGGTCACTTGTTCTCAAACCAGAAGGCACATGACTTAAAATGGGCAAAGTGGCTCATTTCTATGTGAGAGACTTCATCTCACATTTAACTCAATGATGTAGTGAAATGATTAAGTTCCTTGTTGAACTTATTTTTAGTCTCAGAATTCTCTGATAAAAAAGGAAAATGGGGGGGGGTGGGGAGAGAGAGAGAGGGAGGATGGAGGGAGCGAGGAAGGAGTAAAAGAAGGAATAAGTTCACGTTTAATTCAGTGATGTAGTGAACATACTAAATTCTTTGTTGAACTTAAGGAATTTGGATTTGAGTATTTGCTGTGTGCCTTATAAAACTTTGGGTATATAATGACATCTCTGATTCTGTGTCTTATTTATGAACTGGAATACCAGGCTTTATTTTAATAGCTTGGTTGTGAGAATTAGCTAAAACAATGTAGTTACATATATTACCTGACATAGAGTAGACAGCTGAAAGCTGACTTTCTGCTTTTCATAGGTTGTACAGTCACGTTTCATGGAGCAGAAAGTTAATTGGCTATATCTTTCTGTCAAGAAGATGCTTGTTAAAGTTCTTGTAGGGTTAAGGGGTGATTTCCTTTGGTCTTTCTCAGTCAAGTGCAGTTGGGGTCGGTCACATTCTACAGTCAATTGGCATTTTCTCTGCATAAAATTTACTTTATTGCAAGACTTTCCCTAACTGCCATTCTCCTTAGTGAGAATACTTAGAATACTAAGTAATGCTTAGTAAGAATATTAAAACTCCTTAATGCTTATGCAGAATAGTTGGTTTTGTTGAATCTAGTCTCCTGTGCATAAAGACTGGACGATCACCCAGGGAATTCCATTGGGATTCCATATTCTTCCTGCTAGCGAAAGCTGATCCTGAGGAACCTGGTAATTTATAGATGAGCAGAAATAGTCATTTCCCCTTAAGTAGCTTTGGGCGTTAATGTGAAATACATAATTGGGTCTTTATTCAGTATGCAATGAGAGCTGGACTTTGAATTTTTACACATTTGTCATATACCTGCTAACTCTAAAATTTATTAGCTTTCTGATTGCTATAATAATCATTTCCTTCTTTTAGCCTCAGAGTTCTCTTGCAGAGAGAGAGAGACAGAGAGAGAGAGAGAGAGAGAGAGAGAGAGAGAGGGAGAAAGGAAGGAGTAAAAGAAGGGAGGAAAAACATTTACATCATCATTAAAACATTGAGAAAAAACAAAATGAGGTAATTTCATGTATAATTAGGACAGGCACTGTATAAACATTTTTCCTCTCTCTTTTCTGACCTCCATGGTTTATTTGGACCATATTTTGGACTTGAAAAGACTTGCTAAACAATGTGTATAGGTACAATAGGAGGATATGACATGAACCAAAAGTATACGACAACTACAACTTAGATTAAAACATGTTTAACAGAAATTGGATTGTGGAGCAGTGGTCAGGAACTTTGCATTAAAGCTAATAAAAATCTTTATAAATGTCACCAGGCAGCTTCCACTGAGAGTCTTCTTTCTGCTATATCATGTTGTTACAGTGACATTTTAGTCAATATATTTGTGACTTGATGAATGACGGGATTTGTCCTCAGCTATCAAATGCTGTCTCACTATTGAACTTGTTATACTTAGAGGAATACCAAAATGGAGGCCATGTTATTATGGTCAAATTTTACAGCTGAGGGGATGAGGGCTCACTGAGGTAAAGAAAAACATCCAAAGTCATAGGGAGGGAATACTTGGATTCTGTTCTATCCGACCTACATTTTACTCCCAGGACAGACATCAGACAACCTGGCACGACGGAGCACCCGCCTGGCCCTTCTACTAGCAGATGCTCTTGCACTTTGGGAATGTTGCTGATTCCAGGTTTAAAAGATCAAAGCACATGAGCCTGGTGTTTACTCTGAAATAACTATCTTTTTATTTTTTTTACTATGTTGGACAGAATGAAGTGTTCTGTCATCTATTTCTTTTTCCTGTTCTTGTTAAAATCTCTATAGTTCTAGAAGTCTGAATTACTATTTCTGTCCACATGTGCACAGAGACCGACCCTTTCTATTTGCTCATGGAAAAAAAAAATCTTTGTGTGAAGTAAAGAAAATGCTAATAACCCTTTTTTAAAGAAAATTAAGTAACATTGCCTTATAACCTTATGTTTCATGAGTGCATCATTATTAATCAGCATCTCTATATATTCCGTTAAGTTCACCACTAAAAGTCCAATTCCATGCTTTGCCAAGCAATTGACCTCTCTTAGCTGATTAATCAACATCCCTTTTCTCTTCTGGTAAATCACTAATTTGGTTTCATAGTCTAAAATTTGATTTTTATCAATTCATTTACTTATTTTGTTTTTCTTTTTACCACATATGAGTGAAATGATATTTTTATTTCTCTAGCTGAGTTATTTTACTATGACTAGAGAACATCTATGTTGTTACAAGTAGCAGGATTTCATCTTTTTTTAATAGCTGACTAGCTTTCCACGATGCATATACACCAAATCATCTTTATCCAATCGTCTTGTTGATGGACATTTAGTTTGCTTTCAGCTCTTGATTGTTGTAAATAATGCTGCAGTGAAATAAGTGTGTTTATACCTATTGTCATTAGTGTCTTTGTATTCTTTAGGTAAAGTGTATGGATTTTCAATTTTTGGAGGGATCTCCATCATGGCAACAATGTTTGTATTTCTCACCCTCAGTGTACAAAGTTCTCCTTCTCTCCACATCCTCTTCTCCACCTGTTGTTTCTTGTCTTTTGGATAATAATCTTCTTCACTGGTGTGAGAAATTAAGTCAGTGTTCTGATTTGCACTTTTCTTTGGAAAAGAGATGAACATCTTACCTTGTGACTATTGGCAATCTGTATGTCTTCTTTGAAGACGTGTCTATTCTTACTCTGCACATTGTTGACTCCAAACTTTAGTTTTTGTCGTTGAGTTTTATGAGTTCTTTAGATATTTTGGGTATTATCCCCTTGTGGAGTGTGTGTGTTACAAATATCTTCTCCTATTCAATAGGATACCTTTTAATTTTAATGATATTTTTTTTCCTTCTGTGCAGAACCTTTTTAGTTTGGTGTGGTCCTATTTGTTTATATTCACATTTATTTCCCTTATCATTGTGGTTGAGTCCTCAAAGATATCTGGTTGACATTGAAGGAGATATTACCTATATTTTCTTCTATGTACGAACTTAACTCCTACATGCAAGTGATTTGTGTTTATGGTGTTAGTGGTCTAGTTTCGTTCTTTGGCATGTGCTAGTTTTCCCAATACCACTTATTGAAGAGCCGTTCCGTGCTCTTAGTAATTTTTTAGCATAAATTAGTTGTCCATATAAAAATGGGTTTATTTCTGAGCTCTTAATTCTAGTTCATTGATCTGTGTTGAGTATTTATTTGGATTTTTTTGAAGAGTATTTCATTTCTGTGATACTACTTCTTTTGTGTGATTTTTAGTATAACACTTTTAAAACTTTTGCAAGGTGGAGACTTTAAAAAATATCAGGATTGCACCTCCCTGGTGGTACAAGGGAGTGCTAAGTCTCAGCACTATGAGACTATCCACAGCCACTGTAGATGAGTTTGATCCCCAGCCAGGGAGGTGACATACATGACACAGCAGACTTTTCCTGTCTCACCTGCTGCTCCCCTCAGCAGTGTATTTCAGTCATTCTGCCTGTTTTGCCCCCCATCTCTCTCTGGTGAATCCTTTCATCCCCCCGCATGTCTGGCCTATACCTCAACTCTTGTATGAATAAATAAATCTTTTACAAAAGAATTAGGATAAAATTATATACAGGGAAGGTTAATGTGTGGAGTCTATGTGATGAGTGTTGGGGACATATGAGATTCTTTTTTAATTAAAAGCTGGCTTGGCAAAGCAATGCATGGATAAAAATGGTGTTTGAATTTTTCTTTCTCTCCTCTTTGTGAGCCTCTCTGGCCTTCTGGAATATTCTTTCTTTGGAAACCACCAGAGGGACTTACATTTTGGGTTTAATCCATACAATAAACACTTGTCTTTGATGCAATTCCCAGAACCAGTGGTTTGATTTTGTAGAAATCTGAATAGTTTAGAATTTTGTCCATTTCTCTAATTTCAAGCAGAGTAATTTAAAATAGGAACCAACAATATAGCCCTCTGGAAATTTGTTTTAAATGTATACTGATCTCTACCTGGAAAAACTGAGTCACAATTAGCACTGTAACAAGATACTGAGTAAAAAATGCTGGAGCAGTTCTACTCTGGAGACCCACTATCTTCATGGGAGAGAAAATCTGGATTGGAATTTTACTTTATTATCTTTTTTAAAAATTTGTCAGTTGTTAACCACTTCATTTTGTGAATACAACTTTATACCTCCAGATGTGCACATGCTGTGCTTACACTCCACCAAAACTCGATTTTTGCTGAATCTTCAGATAAATTAGTATTTCAGGAAATGTGCCATGTTCCTCCACTGGCTTCTTTGAGGTATTCCCAAGGATATTTTGAGTTCTCCAGATGGAGGATGCTGTGAAACTAATATGAATGTTCACACCTGAGAGAAATAAATAGAGCAAATGCAAAGCCCTGAGGTGCTAATTTCTTCTCATCAGAGAAACAGAGGACCATAATATAGGCTACTGTCTCAGGAAAACCCTGTGAACCAGAATGTTCTAGGGTGTTATGGTCCTAGTGGGTCCTAGAGAGGGGGATGATTACCAGAAGACTACAATGTTATCTGTGGCGATACCACCCCAGAAACGCCCAATCTCATCAGAAGATGCAGAAGAAAGAAAAGAAAGCAAAATCCTTTTACTGGAAAGGAATAGACTTGAGATCTTCTGAGGTCTCAGGCAACATGAGCATGGGCGTGAGATGCATTTGTATTTGTGAGAGATGTCAATGTATGAGTATCTCTGAATCCAGACAGTAGCTGTCAGAATGGGGATACCCTTTGCAGAGAAGAGAGATCTCTGGACCAGGAATGTTAGATCTGCTGATGATGCCAGGGTTTGCAAACAGTAAAAGGAACTGACAGAAGAGTAAGAGGACCTTTGAAGAAATAAAAGGTGAGCTAGTGAGAGAACAGCTGTCAGAATAGCCTTCTCTCAGACACTATAGCACAGAGAGAGGGGAATAAAGGACATGCTGATGACCTGGCTGCCTGAGCTCAGGGGACTGATTAAATGCCCCAGAAAAATTTGAGGACTCTGTCTCAGTAATAAGGATGACTGGTATGGCAAATGCTTTGATCTGGATGCAAAGAAAAATTACAAAAGTAGAAGTTCCAGTTTCTTAAATACTGTACCAGACACTTAAACAAAGTAGTCTCATTTAAGTTCTCCTAAAGAAGTTATTTTCTCTCTTCTATTTTGTACTGAGAAAACTGAAGTTGAAAATGTGCTTAGCATAGGGTCACAACACCAGTATATATCAGAGCCTGATGCAAACTCAGCATGCTCTGACACCAGAGCCAGCTAAACTAGGCATTTGCTTCCTAAGAGTCAGAAAAGGGTCACTTTTCCACCTGGTTGTGGATGAGAGGATGGACAGAAAGCACTCACCCCAGGGTTTGAAGGGGCAATAATTCAGACAATTAAGAAAATCCATGGTTCATACACCTGAGGCTGAAGGAAGTCTGTGAACTGGAAAAGGGAAAAATTGAGAAATTCTCTGAAATTGACAGTTTTAAGCTTGCAATCTGTGCCAATGAAGTTAATAAGGTGAAACCCCATATTTTAAACTTATATTAACCATGTGTATTCTGCAGTTATACCTCATACTTCCCTCTTAATCCAGTAAATCTCAGTTGAGCATCAGAATATATCTAAGTACTGGATCACACAATGACTAAAATAAGAAAGGTGATCTCAAATTTACTGTGCAGGAATATAACCCAGGAAGAACAGATACATAGACCCCCTGTCTATCTAATCTCTGTGGGATCCAGGAATCTGCATTATAATACCTAAGACCATGTTGATGGCTTGTGTTGGCTTTAAAGCAATGCTGACCTGAAATTGGGAAAATTCACCTCTGTAGAAAAATAATGTATGTAGAAGGTAGGAAAACCAAATTAGTTATTAAGGGTTGACTGTGGGTTTTTTTTGCCACTCTGTACCCCCTTTTTACAATCCATTTCCCTTCTTGCCAGTATCCTTTATATGTTCTCTTATGGACCATCTGTTCTCTATCACTTGAGCTCTGTGAAAACAATTTTTATGCACTTTCTCTTCCACTCTGATATATACTAAAAGAGTAAAATTTCCATGTTGTCATTCTTCTCCATATAAAGCTTAATGATTGAGGAATAAAGGTCTATCTCCTTAAAGTTCTTGAAAATCTAGCCTTTCCTTGTCTTCCAGGTTAATTCTCCTACATCCTACACAGAATGAACATGTTTCCTCTTCATAATCTGAGCAGTCATTCTTCCAGGTGCTGCTAAAATTCCATTGTGAAAAGAAACTACTCACATTCGCTCACATTTCAAACTTGAGGTAGAGAGAGGATTAGGCAGTTATATGCTAGTAAGAAGTTAGTCATCAGTTCTCTTAGGGGAAACAGTCCTTAGTTTTACCATTTTTCAAGCTCCATGATGTAAATAATCCCAGTATGGCTGACTTCCAGCTACCAAGATGATGCCACTGAAATTGGTTTGGGAGAGCTGTGCATACCCTGCTCCTGAGTCTGGGAAGCTAATTCCAGCACCCCTGGGGACTAGACTTCAGTCCTGCTCGTTTCATATACCCCAGTGATGTCTACCTCAAGAAGAAACTGTGTCTTTCCTCCAGAAGGTAAGTGATGACTAGTCTACTTGCAAAATTTGTTCTGTCCTAGGACCTGGGTGATTTCCGGTCTCATGACCTTTGTCCTGTAAATTTATAGAGCATTCTGTTAGCAGCTGCTGAAATCTTGTTGGCGAGCCCTGCAGTCTACACTCTTGTTGCCTTCCATGCCTTGTGCCCCTTCCCCTTCAGCTGACTTGGCCCATCTCAGCTCTTGCTGGGACTATGATGATCTCTGTGTTTCTGTTGTCTGTTCCTGAACATTGACCAGCGCAGGCAGGGACTTGCTCATCTCTTCCCATTTGCTCAGGAAGACTCTGGAGGTGGAATCTAATATCTGTGTCCATTTCTCTGCGTAGACTCTTCCTTTATTTCTTTGCCATCAAAAAGCCAGAGCGATTATCTGAGAAAACTAGAAATCTCCCCAGTCTTTACCTTTCAAGATGAGGAGTATTAGTGCTCTGAGTTCTCCTAACCTGCTTGCTTGTTCCTAAAACCACCATCAGCGTTCTTCTTCCTGAGGTTTCCATTTGAGAGCGGTTGGCAGGATGTAACTGTTCCTTTCTTTGTCCTTCCCTTTTTCATCTCCCCTGATTTTTATATTCCATGCTAAAGGGCTCCTATTTCCATTTCTTTTGGGGGGGTCAGTTTTCATATATCTTGTGTTTTCTCTACAAAGTACTATAGAAAGAACATATGAAAAATTGTAACATACACTATTTTCTCCACAATCAAAAGGATATGAACCACAAACAAACCTTCTAATAACAGTAAGCTTTGCCTTTTTAGGGTTTTAGATTTGGGTTAATTTTTATTTTTAAGATTGTGGCTAGAAGAGTATCAGCTCTGAGATACCAATCTGTCCAGTGGTCTTTGGTAAGTTCCCTCTCCTTCCCTGGCACAAGAAACTTGATGATCTAAAGTTTATGGTGAAAGAATAGGCAGAGGAACAAAGAGAAACACAAATACTATTAGTTCACAGTGTTTTCTGATTTCTATTATGCTATATGTCCTCTTGTCATGGGAAGAGAAGCAGTATCTTATTAGTGGGTGGAGATACTCTGCCTGCAGTCAGGAGCCTGATTTAGTGCTTTCTCTTTAATTTCTTGTATCTGGGAGTGGTGTGTGAGCTTCTCCTTATAGGAAACACTCTTATGTGAAGGTGGCCAGAGGAATCCTTCACTTTTTATCTGACTCAATAGGGAGTAAGGCCAGGTCTATACAGAAGACCAGGTAGCCCCTAATTTGAGATGTAAGAAGCCTGCTGACTTAAATATTTTGCACACTTGATCCCAAACTTTGCACTTGGGGGGGCAGGAACCTTGCTGAATGCATTGTTTTTTCCTTAGTAGGCTTTGCTCAGCAGTTATACTCTATGTTTGAGGACTCTGTTTAGGAGGAGGGGTCAGAAACAATTCTCAGTCCTAATTCTTTCCACCATGGAAAATTGTCTCACTTCACTTATTTGTTCATTAATTTGTTGAGTGAATAGACTTAAGGATCAGCTTAAATCTCAATGTCTCACCTAAAAATCACATTGCATTTTAAGTTATTCTTTGTTCTGGTTCACTGATCTCATAACATGCTTTCAAAATTCTTTGAATCTTACTATACTTGGCATAACATAATCTTCTCTGAATGTATTTTAATTAACCAATGGATAATTATATTGCACATGTTGCTTTTTAAGCAATCATTCCAGGGGTCTGCTAAATGCCAATGTACTCCTCATACCAGAATATGACATTTCTGACATTTCACAGTGAGCACAGTTCTCTTCATGTAAGAGCTCCATTTCTGTAGAAACAAGAACTAAGGAGAAACTTGGTTGTCTTGACTTTTGAACTTGTCGTAGTGCCCAGACACTAAGTTCTGAGACTTCAGAGCTTACAAAGAAACACAGATGAGATGGCAATTATGCTTGTGGCTGTTCTCTCAGAGAGAAAACATTGAATGACTGGGAATGGCTTGTTTCTTCAGGATCTTAAATATTTAGGGGCATAATCTCCTCACTGGGTATCTCTAAATTATTTAAACCAAATCGGCCTGCCCTGTGGTCTGTTCTCTCTATAGGATTGGGAAGCCTGACTATTTCCTTCACACAAGTGGGTAGATTTATAGCTTAATCAAAATGACAATTACCTAAGGCATTATGCCTATTATAAACCACATCCATTACAGGGTCACCCAGGCAGGGAAGAGGGAGGGTATAAGGAAGAAGTTCTGGCTGCTGCTGTAGCTGGAAAAAGTTTCTCTTCTTTCCACACATTCCCACCTTGTCCATAAAGGTTCTTTGAGGATCTATGTCCTTTCAGAGACAAACTCTGAGGCCCATTAATAGGGTCGTTAGATGAACATTATGTGTTTTACACCCAGGTTTGTTGTACTTGACAGCCAGAAGTTCAGGTTACCTTTGTCCTCCATGTGTCCAGATCACTTTATTGTTTTGATGAGAGAAAAATGAGAGGGAACTGAGATGTGTGGAACTGATTTCAAACATTTTAGGGACAGCCATTTGATATGCTGATTATAGTTTTTAATAAGGAGCTTCTGAAAGGAGAATTAAAAACAAGGATGGAAATTATACTAAGGCTGTTTTCACTTTTCACTAGCCAATTGCTAGGTCACACCTACATGGATTGGTATAACCAAAGAGCTGTGAGCAGTAAATACAACTTTGAATGGCATTAAGCTTGGCATCTAGATCTCACTAAAAGCATGGCACCTCTAGTTCTTCAAAGTTTCTTCTCACAGGGCTCTGAGGCTGTCACACTCATCATCATAGATTCACCAATCTGCCCTGTTTATGGCATACCTACCCCATTCAATGGTGTTTCTTTCTGCTGTACTAATGTAGCAGGAATAAATGAATGCTGCTTTTTTTCTCTCTCATGTGTTCTCTTGATCTCTGGTCACAATAGTTACCAAAACCAATTCTCTCCTTAGGTGGTCACCTCAATAGATTAATTCTCTGCTATGCCAAAGCTGTGTTTTTTCCCTCTCCCATGGCAACTGAGATATAGTATTTGCACATAAACTTCCGCTGAACAAATTAGGTGAAGTGAAGTGAAGAGAAAACTGGCAGAAGGGAAGTTTCTTCTTGAGTTCTTAGAACAGGGAGCAATTTATCCCCTAAATGAGATCTTCATTCTCTGGGAGGCCCCATGGCTAAATTCATTAAAAAATAAAGCACATCATAAACCAGGTAAAAGGTCTCAGTGTGATGCTTGGAAAGGTGCCAAAGTAGAGACTCAGAAAGGGAGGCTGGGGACCAAGATAAGAAATAAGGATCCACCTTGATCTGCGGATATATTTCTCTAAACTACAGTGAAAAAAACATGATTAGAAAAAGAGTTTCATAGATAGAAAGGCTGTTTTTTTTTTTTTTTTGTGGATATATCTGTACTTATTCATTTGTCTTGAAACTAAGAATTTCCCTTTCTGTAAAGACCTATAGAAATGGGATGGGATGATAAAAATGAAAATAAAGCCATAATTATCTTTTATTAAAGATGCACTGATTCCTCTATTGTGCTGTAAGAAAAGGAATGTGAATATGAGCATAGAATATATAGTTACAGAAAATTGTTTTGGGATACCATTGGGGACATATAAAAACATGACGTGGAATGGGCTTTTTGAACAGAAAACATTAAAGTCAAATAAAGTCATATTGTATATGTGAAGAACAACTTCCGTTATGTTAGGGGTGAGGCTGCAGGTATCAGTTATTGACTGGAATTCCTGAGTAAAATGTATCTGTGGCTTCCTTAAAATCACTTAGAGGAGAGTGATGCAAATGACTGTGTTTGTTTGCTCTAAGCTGTCTGGGGACCACCTGAAAGATTGGTACACAGGATTTATTTATGTGTTGCCTAACTTGGAATTCATTCAGGGCAGAAACACAGTAGACACTTTTCCAAAGGTCTATAAGGCAAACATACAACCTGTAGGCATCTGGAACAACAGATAATGGTTGAGACATGCAGTTGACATTCTAAAATTAGGGAGTCAAATGTGGGGAGAGAGTTACTTTAGGGAACTAGGACATTTATATGCTCCCAAGTATACTTGAGAATTTATGAAATCACAAGCATGCCCGGGACTGGATGTACTGGAGAAAACCCCACACTTTTTTCTTTGACTGATCTATAGAGTAAGGACAAGCAGGAAATTAAAGCTAAGGCAGAATTTTAAATTGTCTGCCTAAGTTGTGTTAAAATGATCCCTCAGAACACAGATAATCTGCAAAGACTGGGAGAGATTTTTTTTAAAACTCCTATGCAAGGAAATCTCTATCAAGACATTAGCTGAACACAGGCTAACAGAATAGAACTTTTAGTGATCATGTAATTAAAGGGATATAGCTTTTGCAAAACTTAAAACTTACCAATCAAATGGATAATTAGGCATTTGTGAAAAATTGTCACTTATATCCTTAATGGTGAGAGACTGAAGATTTTCCCCCTAAGATCAAGAACATGACAAAGATTCCCATTTTAACCACTGCTATTCAAGACTGTACTGAAAACTATAACCACTAAAAAATCTCAGGTATAGGGAAGTTTGTATGTTAAGAGGAACTTCTTGGCTACGGCCTATATTTCTTGATCACAGGTGACGGTCACACATATGGGGTCTCTTAAGTAATTCATCAAGCTGTACCCTTCTTTTTAATTTTTTCTAGTATCTATAATTAAAAATTTAAAAACATATAACCTCAAATAAAAAATTAAAGTGGCCACTTTGAGGGATAGCATGTCAGTTATAACTACTATCTTTGAATTAAAATAATAAATCTATTTTTAAGGTACCATAATAAAATACATAAAATCATGTATTAAGCTTCAAGTAAATCAATGGTGAATACTTTTAACAGTAGCAACTTTCCAATGGAGAGTCCTGTGATATGGCACTTCTGATTTCAGCAATAAAATTTTCAATAGCGATATAGATATAAACTAGAAGAAAACTCTGATCTGTTGATTTTACATTATTAGCCTGACTGTTTCTTCATTTCAGTCCCCTATAATTTTGTGAAATTATGGTGGGGAAATAACTCTTTCTAAAATTGACTTATAAATCATTATCTGTTTGTGTATGCTGATTTTTTCATTAATGTCTAATAATCTGAATGTCCGGAAAAGTAATCTTCCTGTGTACTTTGCTTAATACTAAATGTATTAAATTTTATGTTTTTGGCATTGCCCTTGATACTTTGGAAGATTTTTGATTCTTGGCAATATTATGATAAATCCAGAGCCATTCTAACCTTTTCCTGGTCAAATAATGGAATCAAGTGCTTTCCATGGTTCCCATTGGTACTCCCAATTCCACATATTATGGTATTTAACCTTAATTTAAGACCAAGCTATCAGCAGCATTGCTTTTCTCAGGAGTCTCTCTCCTTGTCTTGCAAAT
This sequence comes from Galemys pyrenaicus, assembly GCA_019455555.1. Taxonomy (NCBI): domain Eukaryota; kingdom Metazoa; phylum Chordata; class Mammalia; order Eulipotyphla; family Talpidae; genus Galemys; species Galemys pyrenaicus. The sequence goes on along the minus strand of JAGFMF010011781.1, from coordinate 1,066,535 downwards.
CCTCATCTTCCTTGCATCTTTACATAGTCTAACTCTGTGTTTGTATATGTACAAATTTCTTTATATCAGGTTAACTGCTGTATTAGGGATCACTCTAATGACCTCATTTAGTTTTACTTTTTTCTAGACCCTCTCTCCAAATATAGTTACATTTGGTACTGAGGGTTAGGACTTCAGCATACAAATTTGGAGAAAACAAAATTCAATCTATAATATTGTGACTTCCTAATCTTGGTTAGGTGAATTGACATGATTTTTGCAACCAACACATTTAGATGTGGTAGCATCGCTTTTAAGTTTATGCTCCAAATAAAAGTAGTTTCTCAGATCTTTCTCAGGTGAACATGACTGTAAAGTGTGAAAAACAGGGAAGCATGTATAATACCTAAAACGTCTTTGTTAAAGGCTTATTAGCATTCTAGTAGAATTTTGTAGCTAGATATATTTTAATGAGTCTAGTTATTTGCAAAAGCATTGTGAAAGCTGGTTTTAAAATATCAATGTTAACTAAAGCACTGCTTTGCCCCTTTCTCCTTTGTTCAGTAATATTGGAACACATACTAATGCAGGAGGATATTAGGAATTAATGACCCTCATAGTCAGAGTGAATAGATTTGAACTCATCCTATTTGCCATCAAATCTCTTCTTTCTTCAATACTACCTATGTCTTTTAATGATGATACCAGTTAGCTGCTACCCATTCTTACCAACTATGACATCTTTGACTTTCCTCTTTCCTTTATCTTTATTCTACTATAGGACTTGGAGTCAAACAGATGTGAGTTCAGAATCTAGGGTTGCCTATTTATGATTTGACATGTTATATATCTTCTTGCTTCACTTTAGTTTCCTCATGTGCCAGTGTAGGGTTGGGATAATCTCCATTTCATGGATTTGTTGATAGACTCAAATGATAAAATGAATACATCTGGAAATCAGTAAATGCAGAGTAAGCATTGCTAACTGATTTTAACTGTCAACTTTATTCAGCAGCACATTTTTCTCTAAGTATGTTTGTGTCCTAATACTGGTCTGGTCTTCATGCTTGTAGATCACAGGAACTAGACTCCAATCCACTCTTTTTTTTTTTTAAAGATTTATTTATTTATGCATATAAGAGCTGGGATACAGGCCAGAGATGTGGGGGTGAGAGGATTCACCAGAGACAGAGTGGGGAGCAGAACAGGCAGACTGACTGAAACATACTGCTGAGGGGAGCAGCAGGCGAGGCAGGAGATCTGCCGCACCATGTGGGTCCCCTCCCTGGCCGGAGGCAGGGATCGAACTCATGCTGCAGTAGCTGTGGTTTACTTCATAGTGCGTTGCTTAACCCGCTGTGCCACCAGGGAGGCCCCTCCAATCCACTCTTTGCACCTACTTTTATCTATCTTTAAAAATCTTCAATGGCTTAAAATTATTTTAAAAGTAAAGAGGAATTATGTTCATCATTTTAGGTTCTTAAAGTTTTGATTCATTGTTCCTTTTCAATTCTCCAGTCTATCCTTAATCTGCTGTGTGCTCTTGCATCAGTCATCAGGCATGGCAGTGAGGAAGTCTACTCTCTAGGTTTATTATGAGGGTTATTTAATTTAATTCCTAGAAGTCCTGGCCTTGAGAGTTCCAAATCAATTTATTTTGTTGTGCTTTATTTTACTAATCACTAAATTGACATGTTCACATAGTTTAGTATATATTAGTATATATAAGAACTACCCAGAGAACTTGTGAAACGTGTAGAGTGTAACTCTTATGCCAGAAATTCTGATACTATCTAGCACTTAAAAAAATTGAAGTATTACAGCTACTTGCTCAAGTAGCACTAGAATGAATTGTACGTGTTGATCTTTACGTATGTACATTCTTATGTGAATACCATCCAGGTCAAGATATAAAACATTTCTAGCAATCTGAAGTTTCCCATCCCTTTCCATTCAATGTCTCTTCCAGAGACAACCACTGTTCTTACTTCTTTATTTCTTTTTAACAATATGCACTAGATGACTTGGTATTCCTTTTAGATCTGCTTTTCTTTGATTATAAATTTCTATCACAGTATTAGCCCAAATTTAGATGTTACTTATTTATTTTATTTATTTATTTTTAAAGACTTATTTATTTATGCATACAAGAGCTGGGGTACAGGCCAGAGGTGTGGGCAGTGAGAGGATTCACCACAGAGAGCAGGGAGCAGAACAGGCAGATCAACAGAAGTACACTGCTGAGGGGAGCAGCGGGCACAGCAGGAGAGGTCT
>JAGFMF010011781.1:1048253-1064232 GCA_019455555.1 Galemys pyrenaicus | reverse complement strand
CAGCGGGCACAGCAGGAGAGGTCTGCCGCGCCATGTGGGTCCCCTCCCTGGCCGGCAGCAGGGATCGAACTCATGCTGCAGTGGCTGCAGTTTGCTTCACAATGCATTGCTTAACCTACTGTGCCACCAGGGAGGCCCTTAGATGTTATTTAGAAACATATTTCCTGCATCCCCAGTTCCCATCCACACTGGTCAGACCAGAGGAATTTCCTCTCCTTTGAGTCTTCACTTGCCCAAACCTTCATTTTTTTTTATTCATCAGCTCTGTGGTGGTTCTTTCTGAAAAAGGGCAAGAAATACTGAATATTAAAATAAAGGTCAAGTAGTCTAACCTGTTGTCACTTTCAGTAATTCCTTCTATAACCTTGTACATCATTCCTGGTCTTTTACCTCTAATTTAGAACATCCTTATATGAAATTTAATTACATCATATTATTTTTATTTGCTAGAAGGTACTTTCCTATGTGGAGTTTTAAAATATTCTTTGCTAAAATTGTTCATAGTTATAGCTTTTAGAATACTAAAGAATATCTGGTCTTTCTTCTTTCAAAATACTAAAGAATACCTGGTTTCTTTTCTTTCTAGTAACCTCTTAAATACATAAGACAGTTGCCTTATACTCCCTGAGATTTTTCTTCTATAGTGCTTGAAATCAGGACTCCAAGCACTTACTGGATCCTGCCATGCCTTTCAAAGACTGAATCAAAAGGATACTATGTAATTGAGAGTCACAATAGCTTACCAGGGGAGAAATTACACTTTATGCTGTAACACAGCTGTTGGAGCAGTAATGTACAGGTTCTACCCCACTGGGACATACAGAACAGACTCTTTTCACTCTCCACAGGACGAGCTTCAGGGACATGCAACCTGTGCAGTTTCACTGAGCTCATGCCTGGATGCTCTGCTCTTGCTTTCTTAAAATTTCAAAAATGTTGCCAATTTTAGACAGGCAGTTCTGCCTTTCTGGGTGCATTGCACTAGCTACTGTCTTATAAATTTCTAATTTTTATTCTTTAATAATGCTTTTTATGACATTTCCATTAAGATTGCTTTATATTTTATAGCCTTTTTTTACTTATCTCAAAAGGCTTTTTCTTAGAGCAATGACCATAAGTTCAATATTATCATTATATTCATGGTAGAGATGAACAACCTAAAGTTTAAAGAAACTAGGTGAATGGACATGTTTTTATAGCTACTTTGTTCTATAGTAACAAAGTTAGGGCAGAAGTAGCCTCAGCATTCCTTGGATAAGGTCCTCCAGCCCATTCTCTGAAATAGTGCTGCATACTGATTGCCCAGGGCTCAAAGCTTCTAACCTTATTAACATTCCAGATTCCTATAGTTCTCCTTTAGTTCACTCTCCAAGCACCACACTTTGACTTGACACCATGTATTGCTGACTCATATTTAGTCTACAGTTCTCTCTATTTGCTCCGCAGGTCATTTACCCATAATTGTGTAGTCCTTTCTTATCTAATAATTGAAGCTTATTTTTCTACCTTAAGTGATTTACCCTGCACTTTCATTTTTATAAAAGTAATCTCAGGTTAATTTTGAGAGAATTCCAAAGCAATCTCACGTTTTCCTCCCTTGATTATGATTCCGATCCATAGCTAATCTCCAGATCATTAAGGATGTCCCAGTAATTGGAAAGAAATCTCCATTTTTTTTACATTAAGTGCTCATCTAACTCATGAGGGCAAGTAAAACTAACTTAAGCTGCTGAGATTTGCCTTATTTGATCAAAAAGAAACCCAAAGCAATTCTATGAAAATGTAGCTTCATTTGCAATTATATTAATCAGGGGAAAGGAAATGGAGAGTATAAAGTAACAAGATTATAATGACCCTCTTAATATGGCAAGGTTAATAAAGGCATGAAGTCTTAATGTGGGTGTTGCCTCTGTACTGCCCACAGACTGCTCCCTTAGCCTGGTGGCCCGGCTGGCCCAAGTAAAACTGTGCATTTGGTATCTTTGTCTCCTGATGACTCTGACTCATGTTCTGCCACCTGTAAATTTCAGTCTAAAAAATGTTCTTTTCATGTGCATTGCCCACCATCTGAGATAGTCCACCAATGTTATTGCCTACCTCCTGGAGGATAAAATGCAAAGACTTGAATAAGCTCATTTAATTGTTCCTACATCTGTAAAACTGCACATTGAGGAATACTATCACATTAAGCAGGTATCACTGATCTGGAAGTAAAATGAACTGGCAATTTCTGTCCCAGTTAATGACACCACTTAAGAGTTAAAAAATCCAAGCGCCCCCTTTTGTGATTCTTCCCTTTATCTAGCTCCACATCCAATCAAATAACTAAGCCCTGTGACTTTTATCTCCAAATATACCCAATTGACTACTGTCCACAGAGGTGGACATTTCCAAAGTTAAAACTACGCAACATACAACCCACACGCCACACACTACACCCACACACCAAAGTTAGAACCAACACTGCTTCTCACCTATTCTTTGCAAAATACTCTTAACTGGCTTCCTTTGGCACCATTACAAGCCATTATTTTTATTGCAGTGTCACTGATCTTTTAATAATCAAAATTAGGTTAATGTCATTGCTCTAATTACAACACCACCTTAACGCCACATCCTTTCATTTTGTTGTTATTTAGAACAACAGAATATATATTAAAAAGTCAATTTTCTTTTGTTTATAATGTTCTGGTTTTCCTTTTATCACCCTTAGTCCCAACTGAGAATGAAAACAAGGGACTTCCTGTCCTGTTTATCATTTATCTCTTCATACTCATAAGATTATTGGCACTCAGTAGGTACTCGAAAATTATTCACTGAATAAATAAATGAACCTGCAAGCCAGGATCAAATACAATCTGCCTCTCTCTATCTCAGGCCACTCTCTCCAAAAGCTCTGTGCGTACTCCATGGCTTGGCATATATTGGCTCCCCTAGGTTTGGCTCTCAGGGCTTGCCTCCTGTGCTTATCACTTTAGTTGTTGCAGAAACCTCATTCTGATTAGCATCTGGCTTCCTCTCATTTTCCTTTTGCCTTTTATCCACAGCTCTCAGAAGAATTGTTCCTTCTATCTGATTTCATTTTATAACTAGTCATGAATTTCCATCTTTTTTTATAAAGATTTATTTATTTATGCATACAAGAGCTGGGGTGCAGACCAGAGGTGCAGGGGGTGAGAGGATTCACCGGAGACAGTGGGGAGCAGAACAGGCAGATGTATTGAAATACACTGCTGGCGGGAGCAGCGGGCAAGGCAGGAGAGGTCTGTTGTACCTCTGGGTCACCTCCCTGGCCAGGGGTCAAATTCTTGCTGCATTGACTGCCAATAGCTTCATAGTGTGCCACCAGGGAGATCCCTCCAACTTTCATTCTGTATATATCTAGATGTGATAGCCTGCCATTCTCAGCTTCCACTGACCCAGCTCCCTCCCTGGTGAACCAATACTTGCAAATCATTCTATACTCTTCTATACCCTAAACCTGTAGGGATCAGTGAATCCAGGTGGAAAGTGCTTGGTCACTAAACCTGCTGAGTGCCTCTTTCTGATAGTATAATATATTCAGGATAGATATTTCCTTCAGACTTAGATTTGCAAGGCTTCACTGCGTAAATAAAAGCACTTGTTTCATAAAAGTAGCTTGTATATTTGTGTTTACTGAGTCTACCTATGAAACTATATTGAGACTACAATAGCACAGCCCCCAGAGAAAAATTGAGCTGCATTTGAATTATTACTGACTGCTATCTGATCTTAAAACTCAGTCATTCACTTAGAAGTCAAGAAAGAGTGCAATAAGCAGCTGGCAAAACAATCCTAATGGCAGAGATGGGGTGTTGAACACAATTTTGGCTGGCATTTTCAGGATTTTTGAATGCTTGGTTGCAACTGTCACTTCCATAAGGATTTCATGAAGATTAATAATGTAAGGAAAAGGCCATCTTTAAAGTAACTGAACACACAACAGTTAGGACTTTTTTTTGCAAAGAGGATAGAGAAAAATTTGTTTTCAGGTATGTCCATATCTATTCCTATTTTGTGTTTCTTCTTTAAAAATTGACGTTCTGTTATTTGTCACCTATATGTCATTAAGCTGGAAAAATCTACACTTCTATACCTTTATGTTATGGTAATAGTTATATATATATTTATATATATATATATATAGAGAGAGAGAGAGAGAGAGCTCTGAATACAACATACATCCATGCATCAATGTGTATCTATGTCTAATATTTTTGGTACGGTTATTTTGATGCTAAAAATACTATACATAAATGAATTGAAGTAATAAATACTGTAGTAGGTATGCAATAAATATTGGCCATTGTTACTCTATTACTATTTTTGTTATTTCATAAATAGTATATTAAAGTAGTAAAAGACCATCTACTTTTCGTCTGGCAATGTAAGCCCTTCCCCTCTCCCATGAAACAGTAACACTGTTGAAACTTTAACAACAGCAACTTCTTGGAGCCTCTAGAAAATTATCCTATGGAGAAAAAGAAAATAAACATCTATCTATGAAAAAAAAAATCTATGTAGGGGCCTCCCTGGTGGCGCAGTGGGTTAAGCAATGCACTATGAAGCAAACCGCAGCCACTGCAGCATGAGTTCGATCCTTGTCGCCAGCCAGGAAGGGACCCAAATGCCACTGCAAACCTCTCCTGCATTGCCCGCTGCTGTCTTGGACAGTGTGTTTCAGTCAGTCGGCCTGTTCTGCTCCCCACTCTGGTGAATCCTCTCAGCTCCCATGACTCTGGCCTGTACCCCAGCTCTTGTATGCATAAATAAATAAATCTTTAAAAAAAAAGAAAAAAATCTATAAAATTCAGTAAGATAGCAAAGTCTGTGGTATTTGAATCAGAACAACTTCCCACAAACTCAGCAAAGAAAATACTCTGTTCTAGACAGTTACAACCTGAAACATAGGTCTCCTACTCTCCCCATCACACAGAAGACTTTCTTCTAGAAATTAGCAGGATGCTAATATTTCTCATTCTGCCTTAATGTTAAGTCACAGGTGAATATAATTGAGAGGTGGCAGTTTCCTTCTGAGTATAAGTTCCAGGATGATTCAGATCAGATAAAATGCATATAGAGTTATAACTATAAAAATAAATACAATGAAAAATGAAATAAATTAGAATTTTGCATCAAAAAATATTCATTTAGTGTAAATTGAGCTATAAGGAGAAATAGGACAAAAAAAGATGTAAGACAGAACACAAAAGGAAAATTGCAGACATAAATCAAGCTACAGTTGATTCTCACCATTCACAGTAGTTATGCACTATAAAGTCACGATATAGACTGAATTAGTGACTGCTGAACCATCTCTTATAGGAGAAATATAGAATCAGCCTCCTAAGTATTAGTGTGTCTCAGTCTTTCTGACCTTTCGTGGTCACAATATTTACTTCAAATGCTTTCTGTGTATTTCTGTTTGAAGATAGTATTCTTGATTCATTAACAATGAACTCGCAGTCAATAGCACTACAAGTTATGTTGGAATGAAGCTTAGCTAACACATAAATATTCTCTACTAGGCACATCACAGCTTTCTTGCACTTAGGAGACTAAAACGTATTTAGTATGGGGGCCATTACAAATAGAGAAATAACCACTGAAAAGTGTAAAATTACAAACATTGTGGCACTAAACAGACAAAAAGAATACTTGTTTATGGTATGAAAGCTGAAACACAAGACCTTACTTCCCCTTCTTCTACCTCAGCTAGATATGTAAATGTTAGAAGATTCACATTTTTAATACTCCGCATGTCTGCAGGTGACAGAGCACCACAGACATTGGTTCAGGGTTACAAACACATTTTAATGAGTAACTGAATTCATAACTGAATATCTGTGAATAATAAGGATCATCACTAAATATAAAGTGATTAATTCAATCAAAATACATTGCCATACTGAATTTAAAAAATACATGATCAAATTCCTGTCCAAGATAGCAGCACAAGCAGCTATTTTCATTTCCTTCAAAAGAAACACTGAATGGGGCCTCCCCAGTGATGCAGCAGGTTGAATGTCACACTATGCAGCATCCACAGCACTGCAGTGTGAGTTTGATCCCTGGCCAGGGAGTGGACCCAGATGGCACAGCAGACCTCTCCTGCCTCGCCCGCTGCTCCCCTCAGCAGTGTATTTCAGTAGATCTGTCTGTTCTGCCTCCCACTCTGTCTCTGATGAATCCTCTCACCTCCCATTACTCTGGCCTGTACCCCAACTCTTGTATACATAAATATAAATCTTAAAAAAAGAAACAGTGTATAGTTGCATGTGCTGTAATTCCCTGTGAAAGTAGTCCAGAAACTAGCTGAGTGACCCAAACACGGGCAAATGAGAAACACCCATACTGAAAGTCGCCGACTGTGAGTGACACACTAGATGTAAACCCCATTGCTGGTACAGCATCATCATCAGAAGGGAACTCCCAATTCCTGCATTCTTCATAGAGAGCAATACATTTGGATCCCACAGCTGGTACAGCAACTTTCAAGACTCCTATCTGAGGGACAGGCCCCCAGGATACCTAACTCTGAGAGTCAATGGGGTTTGTATCCAGGAGACCCACAAGTCTAGAAGACAAAGGCTATGGCTATCACACTGTGGCATTCCCACTGTGTCACAACACAGAGAAGACAGAAAGCAAAGAAAACCAAAATACAAAATACTGACCTCCCAGTCCTTCCATTATCTAATTGCATTTATTATTAAAGGTTCCTGTGTAAGAATCCAGCAACTAATTTATAGCACACATGTAGGGGCTTATTGACATCATCTTCGGAGACATATTAAATCAGTGGCTGTCTCCTCTGCCTTTTCCCTCTAGCCTACTTTAAATAACCATAACCAGTTTCCCCCTCAGAGGAGTTGGTATAGACATACATGTTTATAGTGAGGCTCAATGTAATATTTGTGGTAATATTTTTTAAAGATCTACTTATTTTTGCCTACAATAACTGGGGTACAGGTTGGGGGCTTAGAGGATTTTCCAGAGACAAAGTGGGGCACAGAACAGGCAGAGAGACTGAAATACACTACTGAGGGGAACAGCAGGCAAGACAGGAGAGTCTGTTGTACCATATGGGTCACCTCCCTGGCCTGGGATCGAACTTGTGCTGCGGTGGCTGCAGATGCTTCATAGTGTGGTGTTTAACCCCTTGCGCTACCAGGGAGGGCCCTGTGGAATATTTTTGAAAACTGTAAATGTCGGATATTACTTTTAAAACTGCAAACTCTTTCTTTTTTCTTCATCCTAATGATGACTGGAGATAAATGGACATGCATGGTCCTCCTTTCCTAAAGGGTTCTCTGAATATATAGGTGTGTGCACACAAGGGAAGTGAGGTGCTGGAGCTCAAAGTGCTGTAGGGTTAGTAGTAGCAGCATGCTCTTGTTTATTCCCACTTCTCCAGTCTTTGCATTGAGCTTTTCCATCTACCACATGGTTGATAATGTTTTCCAAACACTACTGTTTGCAGTTATAATCCTTTTCATTTTACTCCTGCTTCCAGATCGCCGCATCTCTGCTCCAATCTGGAACACACACTGGGGACTATTTCATTTGTGGTGCCTTCCTGTTTGGATGGTTTCTTTTTCACACCACACAGAGCTAATTTTGTCATTAACATTTCAAGAAACACACAGTGGCATTTTAAGTGAAGTACAAATTAGAAAACTCTGCTGTTCTTAGTTACTCTTTTCTCCCAAATTTGAAAAGAAATCACTATCAAATTACCCAAGTTACATTTATCCTTTTTAAATTCCCTCAGTTGCTCTCATTATTCTGCCAAACTCTCTATTTCTAGCCTCTTAGATACAAATTATGCCCCTTTTGGAGCAACAGTGGGGAGAAAACTGAAGCATGATATATTTAGAGAAAAATTTCCAAGAAGCACTAAGAGAAGTACTCCCCTTAGCACTTGGCGCATACTTCCGCTTTGTCTACTCTGGTAAGTGGCGAATTGTGAATTCATGTTGTAGAGTGTTTCTGGGTCTCAGGGTAGTCCTTGGCTATGACCATGAAGGAATTCAAAGGCATGTGTAGACAACGCAAAGTTTATTTAGAGTCCGTACACCAGGGAAGAGGTCTGGTTGGGCACAGTCCAGGGAAGAATAACTGCAGGGAAAGGTGGGGATGCCTGGTTTAAATGGGGTGCAGGAGGCTGCTCACTCTGTCCCTTTCTGCGTTGCATGGTGCTGGCACTCCTGGGGTGTTGGTTTATCACTCCAGGCAGGAGTTTCTAAGTCATTCCCCCTCTGTCTACCTGGAGTGTCATTTTATCAATGCAAGCAGTAGGTTGGAAAGGGGTCTGCCCCTCCCCTGGCTGCTTCTTGCTCTTCTTGGGGTTTTCTTTTCTTTTGAAGATTTATTTATTTATGCATACAGGAGCTGGGGTACAGTCTAGAGGTGCAGGAGATGAGATGATTCACCAGAGACAGAGTGGGGAGCAGAAAAGGCAGATCAACCCGAAATACAGTGATGAGGGGAGCAGCGGGGGGAGGCAGGCAAGGTCTGCTGAGCCATGTGGGTCCCCTCCCTGGCCGGGAATGGAACTCACACTGCTGTGCCGGGCATGCTTCCCAGGGCGCAGTGCTCAACCTGCTGTGCCACCAGGAAGGCCCTTTTTGGGTATTTTTTACCTGCCTGCTGGTTGGAGTGGAGGACTGGCTGACCCTCTTGGGGTATTTCTTGGCTTTCTCCTGGCTAGATCAGCTCTAGCAAGTACTTCCTGCTATTGTTGACTGTTTAATTTTCTTTAGGTGTCTCCCTCCCTGTCCTAAATGTTTAATAACAGTGATCAATGTAAGTTGGCCGGTCAACTGATTGAAGAAGCAATCCTTTATTTAACTGAAATTAGAAGGAATGTGTTTTATATTTTTAAACACTAATATTTATTGATTTTTTTCATGATGTACCAACCACTCTGCTAAGCATATGAAGTGCATTGCTTCATTCAGTTCCCTTTCTGCCCCTGACAACCCCACAAGGTAGGACCCATTATTATAGTCAATTTACCAGAAATGCAACATCCTGGAAAGTATTGCAAAGTAGTCAAGTTTCCGCATTTTTTCAATTAATTAAGTATTAATTAATTTAGTCTTGATCAGTTAATGGAATATCTTGGGATATATATTTCATCTTCTCATACCAAACTTACATAAAATTAACCAGCAATAATTTAGCATTTACAGTGTGCCAGGCACAGTGATGTAATTTTTATAATTTTTTCATTTAATTCTAATAACTATCTTACGTGGAAGAGATGTGATGTTGATAGGAGTTAGAAAGGGGGGCAATCAGGTAAGACACTTTACATGGTGGAGTAAGAAATCTGCACACACACATTGTTTATCGTCTGTCTACACTGAGTTAATTTTCCAACCCAAGACACATCTGGGGGAATGTGGGGAGCCAGTGCCATGGGAAGATCAGACTCAGCACCCTGGGATGTGCCTGAGGCCAGGTGTCCCAGAGAGCAGTGAGGGCTGGATATCACAAGCTCCTGGCAGCATGCACGCCTGCTTACTGCTGAACAGCTCTCCTTGTTCAACTCACTACAAAAAGCCAGCTGAAAATGAAATGTTAAGGAAGTTTCTTTAGAGTGTTAGTCCCACATCTTCCAGATTGCCACCTGTCTGGTTGAAGCACACCTTAAAGATTCAGTTCCTGTCTCTACTTTATTAGCATTTGGTATTCATAGGGGGCTGAGCACCAATCTTCAAATTAAAACATGGCGTTAACATCTCCTTTTTATGGGCGAGAAAGGTGAAGCTAAAAATGTCCAAGGGACTAACTTAAGACAAGAGAAACAAGAGTGCAGCTGGGGCTTACAGTTAGCCCACGTGGTGCAATGTTTCAAGCCTACTCTCTACTTGCCAACCTCTCCTGCGACATCTCTTGGATTCACTTTCTGTTCTGCATGAGGAAACGGCCATGGAGGTGTCACAAGGTCAGTCAGTGACCTGTAGGGCCTATAGGACAACAGAGAAAAGGTTACCTAAGGAGAATTATTATAAATACAGCTTCGTAGGCCGTTTTACTATTCACTTAATAGTACAAATGTAAATGTTTTCCTTGGTAACAAAAATCTCTAAGTCTAATTTTCAATGTTGTGTGACTTTTTTTATGACACATTCAGGTGAATATATCCTAATATAATTATCCATTTCATTCCTATTGACCATTTAGTCTTTTCATTAGTATATAGAATTCTGTAAAAAGTACCTCTTCATATAGAGTTCCTCCTACATCTCTGGTCGATGTATAATGCAGAAGGAACGTATCTAGAGGTGAGTTTGTGGGCTTGTGTATTTTAAGTCTTGATGCACATTGCCAAATTGCTTCCTGACAATTCTGTGCCAGTTTTACTCAGCCCATTCCATCCCATCAGGTTCACTATGCACTTATATCAGGTACAGAATTAAAATACCAGGAACTTTTACTTATTTAATGGGTGAAAAACTCCATCATGTTTTTATAATTTGTATTTGTATGATTAATTATGAAATAGTTTTTCCAATATTTAACAGCCAGTGAATTAATTATTTGTCAGTTTTCAGTTCCTGTTTTACCCCAGTGATAACTTATTACTTTTCTGTGTTCTTTATTTAATGGTGTAATCCCCATGGAAAGGGGGTGTTTCAGGTACCCTGCCCACCCAAGAGAAGATGGAGCTAAGCAGCAGGGAGAAGCTGGAGAAGATCTGGGAGAGGATTTAGGAAGAAGGAGTATAGTCCCTAGATCCCTTTCTATGGGGATTACACTGTTACATAAGGAATATACACATACAAAAATTCACTGCATAATTAATCTCACAAATATAAATTATTTAATTTGGTAATGTGCATCAAGACTTAAACTATACAAACCCCAAAGTTCACTTCTAGGTGCCCTCTTTCTGCATTAAACATGGATCAGGGATGTAAGGGGAATGCTATGTAAAGAGGCATTTGTTACAGAATTACATAAACCAATGAAAAAAGAAAGAATAAATGGTCAATAAGAATGAAGTAGAAAATTATATTATGATACATTCACTTGATAAAAGATTATGTAACATTGAAAATTAAGCTTATGTAGAATTTCTAGTTACCTAAGAAAACATTTACATTTATAAATTTAATGAATGGTAAAACAAACACAACTTCTTCACAGCTCTTCTCCACATGCCTCCTCCAGTATCTTCCTAGTTCTTTTCTTTCCTTCCTTTCCTAAGTCTTCTCTAGCTTCTGCATGTTACTCAGCTCCATCCTTTCTGGGGTAGGGGCCAGGGCACTTGGAGCCTCCCCTTTCAATATATATCATACTGTTACAGTGTATCACTAAAAACCCAAGCCATCTTGTTACAGGGCAGGGAGAGGAGCACTTAGAACCTCTAAGCTTGCCCTCTCTGAATGGGTTCTGCCATTTGCCGCATTAAGATAAACATACAAAACCTTTAATGGAAAGGAACTTTAATATAACTAGGGTACAATAAAGAAAGAATAAAGAATATAGTTACTAAGTTAAGCATCCAAAGTTACCCATTTTCTTGAGGGTAAAAGTCCAGCCAAATAGGATTGGCCCAAAGCAAGGCCCAAAAACCTAGCACACATTTAAAGGACTTTTTAGTAGAGATTTATAGAAAAGGGTTAGAAAGAGTTAGACAAATTTGGGAGGAAAAGAGCAAAATTAAAATTAAGATGAAAGCTGCTATTGTTAACTTTTCCACGGGTCTTTTACTCACATTTGTTTTAACCAGTTTAAGACCAAAAAGCAAGCACAGTTTTTTTACATGTTTTTTTGCTCCACGTGCCTCCTCTAGGTTTCCTTGCTGTTCTCCATCTTTCTTTTTTCTCTTCTCTCTTCTTTGCAGAAATTTTTTTTATTTTTAGCTCCACCCATTTAGGGCGGAACCAGGATTTTTGGGAACTTCCCCTTTTCCTGGGACCACCCTGTTACAATCTGAGAATGGTTAACAAACAAATAAGGGTGTCCCATTATAACAGGGTGATCCCCAGGAAGAGGAGATTATTATGACATGTCATGATTATGGAACTGAGGTGGGGGGGCGGCTGGAAGGGAAGGATGTCCTGAACCAACTCCACAAACACAGGTTTTATAAACTCCACCTCCACCCCAGACAAGAGAGATCCAAGCCACTAAAAACTACAAATCCCATAAAGTCATCATCACTAAAGGGAGGATTGCTGGGAACTGATGGTGGAGTTAAGCAGCCAGGCTTGGTATATAAGCAGATCTGTGGGCCTTGGGGGTTCTTGGTTTTTCATGAGCTTTCAGCATTGGGGCCCTAGCTCAGCGGAACTGGTAGGATACATTTGCCAACTTATTTCTCTCTTTCTCCCTGAGTTACTTCTTTTTTTCATTTTTCCTTTTTGTAAATAAACTCTTCACTACCCTTTTTGTGGGTGTCTGCAGTTAAGTCTTATAAATTGTAAGTCCCTTTTATGCACTTGGGTGAGGACCCACCTTTAGGCAGCCAATTTCACATTGGGGTGCCCGGTAACAGAACCTCACTTACCAACTACCCTTCTAACACTGGTGCCGGCAGAAAGAGACTCCAGGGTCACGTGATGACTCTGGTCCACAGACTGTAGCTAGCCCGTAGCCAGGTTTTCAGATGTGTAGTCTCTGGAAGTGTACCCTGCTCATTCTCTTTTTCAAAATGGTTCAAATGGAAATATTTTCTGATTAAAATAACCAAAAATAGCACCAAAAGTAACAATAAATGTTTAATATGGTGTAGTAGAGGTCTCGGGAGAAACAGAATTAACAGAATGTGTGTGTATGAGTTTGATTTACATTAAAAAATTGTCTCATGTTTGTTGGGGTGCATTAAGTAAAGTTAAAATCTAGTCTCTGAATTTTGCTCAGCTGAGAGACATAAGGTAGATAAAAAAGGGAATGCAGTAAAATTGCTATGGGAACCAAAGGTGGGCCTTCATGACTTAGTGTTACAGGGCAGGTAGAGAGGCACCCCAGAACCCCCAAACCTGCCTGCTCTAAATAGGTTCTGCCATTCGCTGCATCAAGACAAAACATATAAGATCTTTAATGGAAAGGAACTTTAATACAATTAATATGCAATATAGAAAAGACAAAGAATATAGTTTACAAATGAATCACCCCAAATTACCCATCCCCCTGTGAGTAAATGTCCAGCTAAACAGGGTTGATCCAAAGCAAGGCCTGAAAGCCTGCCACAAGTCTAAAGCACCTTCTGGTAGGGACCCATGGAAAAGGGCCTGAAACAGCCAAACAAGTCTGGGAGGAAAAGCAAAATCAAAACCAAGATTAACCTCCCCATGGCTCTCCCACCTATACCTGTTTCACCCAGTCCAGGACCAAGAAGCAAGCGCAGCTTTTTCACATGTCTCTCTGCTCCATGTGCCTCCTCCAGGTCTCCTTGCTCTCCATCCTGCTTCTTTCCTTCTCCATCTCCTCTCCAGCTTCTCCTCCTCCCTGCTCAGCCCTACTCTCCCTTGGGTGGGGCATGGGACTTGGTACCTCCCCTTTCCCCGGGGCTCACTCTGTTATGCTAGGAATATTGGAAGTCTAGAGCACTTGAGAACAGGGCAAACAGAACCCATACACCACCTGAAGGGAAGGCTGATCAAAACCTGATGATCCAAGGGATAACAACCAGCAAGGACTGACCCCCATATAAGGAAAAGGCCACAAAAATAGCATATAAAAGGACCCCAAATCCTAATTAGAGCAAAAGCCCTCTCCTCTCCTCTTACTTGGTGCTCCTCTTTGCTGTGTATTTCAATAAACCTGCCTTTGTTGTTCTCTTCCCTGACTATGGTGAATTCTTTTACCCCCCTCTCTATTTCTCCCCACTGTAATGTTATTGTTTGGTAGGCCCAAAATTTGCAGGTAGGCTGAATAAAGGAGCTCCTGGGAGGAGCTGCAGTCTGAGCCTGGGGGTCTCTGCTGGCAGATTTCCTTCTTCCTAGGAGGGAGGCCAGGCTTTGTTCTATAAAAGCTTTCAACTAATTGCCTGAAGCCATCTCACTTTATGCAGGGTTATCTCCTTTAACTCCAAGTCCACCAATTTGCATGTTAATTTTTCATTAAAACATGTGGAATAAAAAACGGGGCACTATCATCCAGCCCACTTTACAGAAAAGGTTAGGCATCGCAGCGTTGAGAAGGTTGATTAGAACTTAATGTTAAGAAATTTTGCTAGCTGAAGGTTTATTTTTCAATGTAATTGACAAATATTGTCAGTCTCATCAACATTTAACACAACATCCTCTCTCCTTATTCCTATTCTCCCTCCTTTTTTTCCCTCCCCTGCCTGCTTAAGTCAACTTCATTCTTCCCTACTTTCTGGTCTTGACTGACCAAGCCAGGAAGTGTGGACTGGGTGGGGAGGAGGGGGATGCTGTTTGTGCTGAGTTCCTAGGTACTTACTTTGTGTAAAGACATAATGATGTTATTGCTTTGTATTTCCCTGGGGCTTTTGTACCTTTTCATTTTGAGTTCAGCAGCCACAATGAAGTTAAAATGATGGATGTGAAATAGAAATTTTCTGGTTCAAATACAATTATATCCTTTTAGGGGCTTATTTTTTTATTTTAGTAAATATTCATTTAGCAGCCTCAGGTAGTAGAACTAATGATTACAATTTTGTCTCAAACAAAGGAGGAGACAAATACTGTAATTATATAAAGTGCAAATCAAATCACCCAATTAAAGAGAGAAAGAAAATCTGCAATAATTATTGAGGTATAGGCCAGTTAACAATGCACAGTGAGAGGACCCATAATTTTAAGAAATACACCAAAGCCTGATTTATCAAAAGGTAAATGTAATAAATAAGTGAATTTTTGCTTAAAAAATACAAGTTTCATTTACAATAAATTAACCTCAGTGACTCCTCAGGTGTCAGATCACAGACTTTCCTATCTATATTTCTTCAGAGAATTGAAAAAAACTATACTTTTTCTTCTATGGGAAAAGAACATTAATACTTAGTTGTGAAAGGTAAATGCTTTTAGATCCAAACTCCAGGAAACCTCTGTGATTACTGCCAGCCCAGGATGGTTGCATTATGTGCAAACGCTTGACTCCTAGCCATTTGGTTCATTTTCTTTGGCACCACGGTTAACATATAGCTTACCTTGATGCTCCAGTTATTTCCCATAAGGGCTGACTTTGCTTGTCCAAGAAGATTTTAAGTCTATCAGAAACAGAAATTGTGCCTTCCATCTTCTCTCTTTTTCCCCATTACTCCTCCATTTACTTAGAGTTGTCCACAGTGTGCAAGTGTCCATGCAAGTATTATATTCCACACTTTGCCAGGAAAGACGGTTATCCGAGCATTCCAGGAAGCAATGGAGAGCTTGCTTTTTGACATTATGGAAGTTTTTTTCCACATTTGGTTATTTTGTCGTAAAATCTTAATAAAGACAAGACAACTAAGAAGGTCCCTTACACAGATAAACCTGTTTAATAACTCAGATTATATTCCAAATTTCCTATGACTTTTAGCTTTGTATCATTAAACTGTTACAAGATAACTTCCATTAAGAATTCTTTCCTTAGGGTCTCCCTGGTGACGCAAGAAGTTAAGTCTCAGCACTGTGGAACTGTCCGTAGCCACTGCAGCATGAGTTTGATCCCCAGCCAGGGAGGGGACCCACATGGTGTAGCAGACCTCTCCTGCCCTTGCCCGCTGCTCCCCTCAGCAGTGTGTTTCAGTCCATCTGTCTGCTTTGCCCTCCACTCTGTCTCTGGTGAATCCTCTTGTTACAGGGCAGGGAGAGGAGCATCCCAGGAGAGGAGCACCCCAGAACCCCCAAGCCTGCCCTCTCTGAATGGGTTCTGCCATCCCCTGCATTAAGACAACATATAAGGTCTTTAATGGAAAGGAACTTTAATACAATTAGGGTACAATACAGAAAGGACAAAGAACATAGTTACTAAGTTAAGCATCCAAAGTTAC
>JAGFMF010011781.1:1030308-1048187 GCA_019455555.1 Galemys pyrenaicus | reverse complement strand
AAGATGAAAGCTGCCATTGTTCACCTCCCCACGGGTCTCTCACCCACATCTGTTCCAACCAGTCCAAGACCAAAAAGCAAGCGCAGTTTCTTCACATGTGGCTCTGCAACGTGTGCCTCCTCCAGGTCTCCTTGCTGCTCTCCATCTTGCTTCCTTCTTCCTCCCTTCCTTCTGTCTTCCTCTCTGCAGAATCTTTTTTTCTCCTCAGCTTCACCCATTTAGGGCGGAACTGGAATTCTGGAACTTCCCCTTTTCCCAGGACGACCCTGTTACACCCTGACACTTACTAGTTCTTCATTTAATTTTGTGGTCTGCTGGGAAGAGCTCTCCTTTGGCAGAACAACTGAGTCCCAGTTCTGGTTCCTTCATAATTCATTTCTTTATCTGGAGATTACTCCTTTTTGTGGTCCTCAGCATTTATAGCTATAAAATGGTATGTGGTGGAGGGTGGTAGATCACATTATAGGTTTTTAATTTTTCTCAGTAGACTCTTCAGAATCCTTTTCAGATTTCCGAGCCCCCACCATGACTTCTATCCTAGTTCTAACCACAATACCTGTACAGTAGTCTCATGTTTGTATTGGGTAGCTACAATAGCTCCATCACCGAGAAAGAAATCTGGAAATACAACTTTGTGCAAGTCAGTCCAATGTTTGTTAGTCTGAATGATAGAAGCCATTTCCCCAAGTAAAGTCTGATGAAGAAAAATATCATGAAATGGAACAAAAGGGATACTAGACATGCCATCTATTGAGACGGTGTTCAGTGTGGTAGCCCACATTCTCCGTACCAAATATAGTGCAGGACTGGGGGTTCAAGGAACATCTATACCAGTAAAAGGGCTTTCCTACTGAAGTCCTCAAATTCATCTCTAAGACCATCTTTTATTCTAAAATATGTCTTTTTTAAAGATTTATTTATGCATACAAGAGTTGAGGGTAGGGGGTGTGAAAGGATTCACCAGAGGCAGAGTAGGAAGCATAACAGACAAACTGACTGAAACACACTGCGGAGGGCAACAGGGGGCCAGACAGGAGAGGTCTGCTGTGCCATGTGGGTCAGCTCCCTGACTGGGCATCTAACTGGACGTGCTGCAGTGACTGTGGATGCCTCATAATGCTAAGTCCTAACCCCTCGTACCACTAGGGAAGCCTCTAGTCTAAAATTTTTCACTTCTAAAAGTTTAATGTTTCCTTAAAGTGATGAAGATGTAGAATCATATTTTTAAAACATTTAGCACAGTACTTGGCACACAGAAAGCAATTAATACATTTATTCATTTTCAGTACTTTTTTCGGTGACGTGAAGTAAGGAAATGCCAAAATGCATTTTACCCTTACAGTCATCCCTCAAAATGCTTAACTACATACTACTTAAGTATATAAACAGTCTGATTTCTGCTGACATATTTTGTAAAATCAAAACATAGTAAATTGGTTCAATAAGCAAGGAGGGACACTTCAAGAGACATTTAAAATTCAGCTCAGAGGACTAGTCTTTTATAATTTAGAGTAAAAAGAAAATAAAAAAAGCACTGCCTGTTTCTATTAGAGTTTCTGCTCTTTGAAAGTTAGAGAGGTCAGAGGTTGTTCTCTGAAAGGAAGGTGTCTGAACTTGGAAGTCGGTCCACACAATTTCTGTGTGGAAATCAGCAAAGAATTCACTTCCCTGCTCTAGTGGGACACTTCCTCCCTGCAGTGCAACTCTTTGTTTTATATCACCTCATGCTGACTAGAAAGATAATACTTGTGATTGCTCCTGTATTTATTTCTCCTGCAAATTACTGCCAGGACACCTTAGTTCTGTGAAATGAATCGTTATTTTGTCACATCACAAATATCGGCAACCCCTAGCTGATTCTACGTAAAGTCAAAAGAATGAAACACACACACACACACACACACACACGTGTGCAATCTAAGCTCAAATCTCAAACCAAGCATTCAATGTCCCTGAAATTCCTGGAGCAGGCCTGACCTGACCCTCTTTTTATATAGGGAGATGGAGCCACAGTCTGCAATGCAGCTTTGGCTGCCTTCCTGATTTGCTTAGGTTAGTTTTAAAAGAATTTCTACTCTTGCTGTGCATTTACGTGTGAGTGACAAAGAACAGGAGAGCAGCTGTGCCCATTAGCACCCGCACAAGCACTGACTCTTCAAGAAGTCACAAAAGTGCTGCAGTCACAAAAGATGCCAAATGTGTTCCTTTTCCCTCTGTTAAATTTGGTGATGATAGTTACAGTGTGGAACCTGCCACAATTTAAAAGTTTCTTACTGTTTATTAAGCACTTTCACATGTAATCTGCTGCCTGGCCCTCATTTCCATCTTGTAAAATGTATAGGGCAAGTTTATCCTCTTTATTTTCACATATAAATATACAGTGACTCAGAAAAGTGAAACGTCTTATCTACCCCCTGCCTGGGAGAGACTGTGCTGGCACCCTCATCTCAGACTGTCAGACTCCAGAACTGTGAAAATAAATTCCTATTGGGTGAAGCAGTGCAGTCTATGATGTTTTGCTTGGTAGCCCATGCTGACTAGTACAGTGGCTTAATTCATTTCCCATCATGGGGTGTGCATTTCCTTTGTAATGGGAACTGACTCGGTGGTGCACATGCTTTGATTTAGAAGGGTGAACATCAAGGGCACCATAGTGGAAGACACTGTTGCTTAAGTGTAAAAGTGTAAGTCTGGGCTGATCATATCGGGCATCTTTTCTTCCTTGATAACTTTCTTTCTATGGTAACTTAACAGTCCAAGATGTGTAAGCTCTCGGCAGCTGCCTTTCCACTGTTCCCCTCTTGTGCCTTCCCCATCACAGCAACAGCTCCCAAAGAACTGAAGACTGATCCCTATATGACTGGATACTGGTCAGGGTGTGTAGTCTTGGCTCAGCCATTTTTTAGCCTGTGACTCTCCCTGGGTTTCAGTTTCCTCACTGATAAGATAAGATGAAACTAAATCAGTGATTTTTCTAAGACATTTTTCTGTTTTGACATTAGACCTCTGATCTTATAACATAGTCTATGTCTAAGGACCTTTAAAAAAGGTGATCTCTTTCCCTTTTTTTAAGAGTGACTTGCCAAGAGGGGAACATGGTGGTTATAAAGGGAAAAATAGCATATATGGGAATGAGAGAGATTTTCACTGACTTTTTTTGTGCATCAATTTAAGCATTTATTAAGCTCCTCGTAGATTGTGTGGTCGAGAATGCAAAGCTATTGCAAGACCCTGTCCGTGTGTTACGGGTGTGTAGGAGATAAAACATATGGGTCAATAACAAACACGTGGGGCCTCCCTGGTGGTGCAGGGGTTAAAGTCTCAGTGTTATCAACTTACCACCAGCCACTGCTGCATGAGTGTGATCCCCAGCTTGCCAGGGAGCTGACCCACATGGCACAACAGACCTCTCCTATCTCACCTGCTGCTCCCCTCGGCAGTGTATTTCAGTCGATCTGCCTGTTTTGCTCCCCACTCTGTCTCTGGTGACTCCTTTAACCACCTTCTTCCCCACTCTGGCCTACACTGCAGTTCTTGTATGCATAAATACATAAAAATAAATCTTATAAAACAATAACCAACATGCAAGGTAGCACGACATGAGATCGACCTGTGCTGAGCAGTCCTGTAGTGAGGAATGAGAGAGACAACTAAGGATACAGGAATAGTGGGTTTGGGGGTTCACCCTACATCAGAAGTAGCAAGTGTAGCAGTTGATCTGACCCCTACATAATTAGAAGCTCTACAGTTCCCTGCTTGTAGTCATTTCTGAATAATGAGCTATTTCTTAAAGAGGTAACTAGAAGGGCAATATATGTTTAGTTCGAATAAGACTGCTTGTGTGTCCAAAGATCATCCCAGTCCATTGGCAATGCCTTGTTTCTCCTCAAACATATTCTCAAATGGATTTTCTCCCCATGTTACCTGGATTGGCCATTGCTATTGATCAGGTGTATTAAGTGGTAACTAAACTCTCACACGGAGACCTCCATCATTTCATTCCTCTCTGAGAAAATTCCCTCATCGTGGACCTAGACCTATAAGTGGAATTTTATAGCACACATGTCTGATAGTATTTTAATTAACTCAGCTAAGCCTTCCTAGTACACCCAAGAGCAGGAGTTTACAGGTTAATTTAGTTCCCTTAATTACAACGAGAAGGCAAGATAAAAATTCTGATATAGTACCGAGTTAGCAACCTACATACTTAATTACCTGGGGTTATTGCAGTGTGTGGGTACTCTGCTTACTGAACTACAGTCTTGTTAGTGGCACCTCTAGATGCAATTCTTATTCCTATGCAAAGTTACTTGCTAGTTCCATAATTGGGAGAACTTTAACTCATGAGACAAGAATGGTTTTAGTTCCAGAGTAACTTTATACCTGTATTATGACCATGGGCATTCCTATCATCAGGAAATTTTGGAAGCAGCAGATTAAAGTGTGGGGGGATATAACAATTTATATAGTTATCATTTGATGATAAAATAGTTTCTTCTTGAAAACCTCTCCTTTGCTTGACAGAGACAGGATAGTGTTGGGCAGTTTCTCTGCCTTAGCTCCATTGAGACTTTGGACCAGATAATTCTTTGCTCTTGGGAGCTATCCTGAATATTGTAAGATGGCTCCTCAACTTGTGGTAACCCAATGTCTTCAGATATTGTTAAAAGTCATGCAGGACGCATAACTGCCCTTGGCCAAGAACTTTGCCTCTAGGTTTAGACTGGTATAAACCCAGGCCCTCCCACCTAGGGACTGTGATGTAGGCACAGGTGATTTAAATTCTGAATTTCCAGATATGTAGAAAGGGACAAGTGTAGCTAACACATAGCATTGTTGTGAGGGTCCAGTAAATTTTCATGTGAAAATTCTTATAATTGTGCCTGGCGCATAGTAAACACTCAGTTGTAACTGCTGTCCTCTTGGATAGTGGTTCCACAAAACAAGCATCAAAATCCCATAGAGAGTTTGTCAAGACACATTGCTGGCCCTCATCCCTGAGTTTCTTATTTAGAAGGTTCATACATCTAGAACAACTGCTCCAGAATGGCTCTTAACTTTCACCACATCCTTGAATAATTTGAGGAGTTTAAAAAATAAATACTGATGCCCAAGTTCCAGCGCAGATCAATTAATTCAGAATCTTTAGTGCTTCTCAGTTGACTCTAATGTGAAGCTATGGTTGAAATGTCATTTAAGAGTGGATACAGAGATAAGAAGGGAATATGGGAAAATTTAAATACAATTATCTGCTTTCAGATGGCTTTATGCTACAGATTTATAAATTAATTTCTAATTCCTGTTACTGGTGTCATTTCTATGAAAAGAAATGTCCTGCATTAGCTTTAATCCTGAACAGTAGGGCTGACATTTGTTAATAACTGATAAACTATTTATTATATGAATTATCATATGAATTCTGACTTGCCTGAGATGCCAGCTTTAAAAGAGATGAATGTGGTGCAGTAAGAAAAGAAGTTATTCTCAGCCAGCTAAGGAAGTGAGCCAGGTAACTCCCAGTGACAGTAGGTAGGACAAAGCTCTCCCCATGCTCCACAGAATGGCCAGCTGCAGTGGGAGCTTAGTTTCCTGGGACTTCATCACAATATTTTCTCCAATATCTCGTGTTTCAAAGCATTAATTTACAGTTAAACATATTTAACATAATCTCCATGTTGTTGCAGGTACAGAAAGCTGTACCCCAGGGAGGATCAATGACTTGTTCAGGATCACAGAACTAGAGATAAGATGGAGATTCCATAATTCCTGCAAGGGTTCTTTCCTCTAGCACAGTGACTAGAACCATCTTTACAAATACATACCTTCTTATTTCTAATGTAATTTTACATATACTCCCTGTCTATGAAACAAAGTAGCAGAACTACTTTAAATGAGGCCAGGTTGGGGAGTTGACTCTGAATCTTGCCTATTTTACATCTCTCTCTGGCCACCACCAAAAATCCTGGGTCTCCCTGGATTACAACTGAAAATGACTATTTTGGGCACGGCATTAACAGTTGGAGTCCAGAAGCCTCCGGGCTGAATGTACTAATCCCTGAGAGGCAAACTATTAAAAATACTTTTTGCTTTTAATTTGTATTATTAAGTGCAATTAAAGCAGTATGGCATTTACTAGTAGCTTAATGGCCTATTAGGTGAAAATTTTAATGCTTAAATCATTTTGATTTAATTATATGCTATGTACTTTAAGTCCACATGGTATTCTCTTTTACAACATTGTCACACTTGTCCAAATACTCCTTTATAGAAAAAGCATAAAATCTAATTAAGTATTATGTGAATTAAAAACATGATTAAATCTCTGCTCTATAATTAATTGAAAGATGATCATGTGTAATGTCACTTTGAATTTTATGGGAATATTTTAACCAACATTCTATCAGGTTAAACTAAAAGATATCAATTTTCCAATAGTTTCCTTTCCCTCCTCCTACCCCACTGAAATAAAACCCTTCAGCTGCACAGCACACACACGTGTTTAAGGCACTTAAAAATATATCATTTAATGTAATACAAAGGCAGGCAAAGCATGCATATTTCTTCTGTTTAACATATAAGAAAAATACACATTTATAGAAACTGTAAGATTTGCCAAAGTCACATAAATAATAAAAGTCAAAATCAGAATGATGGTGTCAATTTCTAGTCTCTCTATTCCTTCTACTCTATCAAAAGCAAGAATCAGATCAGGTATAGAGGGAACCAGCCATTTTCATAGGTAACTGTGTTAGAAATCATTACCTTCCAAAGCACTTTGTCCTCACCTGCTCCTGCTGCACCCCGGGGGAGGGTGTGTCTCTTCTTGAGTAGCTAGAAGGGACCAGGTCATCAAACTGCCTTTGCTAAACTTCCAGTCAGGAATAGGCGCTGTGAATGCATGAAGGGAGCCACCTTATCACTTCTCAGTCACCTGAAAGTAAATAATATTTTGTTTCAAATTGTGTGGGCTGAGGGGGGGGAGGGGAAAGGGGGTAGAGTGGGGGGGATACAAGAAAATGCTCCTCAAATCTCTATCTTTGAGACAGTTCAAAATCAGAATTTAAGAACTGAAAATCTATGTCTATTGAAAGAAGGGTTGGAAAATTTCTACTTCAGATACTAATAGTTACTTTTCCTCTTGTGTCAATCAACCCAGTGAAAGCTGATTTTTCACGGGTATTTATTGAGCAGCTGCTGTGTACTGAGAACAGTGTCTAAAAAGGGATCAGAAACAAAATATGTAAAACAAGTCATTTTGTGATTGTAAAATCTGTGTAGGTATTGACATTTTATCTTGGAGCAACTTTATTTCATATGAACAGCAGATGAATGAACACTACCTCCATATGGTTATATGTTGGATGGATACTGGGGTTAGGTTATTTGAGATTAGGAAGCAGATTAATCAGGCTGCACACTCTCCGACACTGCACCCCCCACCCTGCCCACACCCCCTTTCCCGCTTACATACAAATGCAAGTAAAATGGGTATTTGAGGTGCTGTAAATAGCGTGAAGTGGGAAAACAATTTAATAGTTAGTTAGGACATGAGTTTCAGCACTACTTACAAAACATGCTTATAGTGTAAGATACGATTCCTTCTCTCAAATTGATGAAAATTCTTTGGGGACACTGACAGTGTGCATACACACACACACACCTTGAAGTAGAAAGTACAATTAGAGTATAATCAGTGCTTTTTTAATGATAATTACTATCAGAATTTAGTGATATGGGAAACAGTGATGAAAGATTTGGGGTATGTTTGGAGAAGCCTTGCTGTGCTTTGAATACATTCTCTGAATTTCAGCTCTAATGTCTTTATCAGTCCTCTGATATGATACCAGTTCTTACTGAGATACTGCTTTTGAGAATTTTCTAACATTAAGCTTTAAGGTAAACCAGACTCACTGATTTTTCTCACCTCAGCCTTGTCATCATTATAGCGAAAACATTTCCTTGTTTGTGATGAGAATTATTCACTGATATAATTAGTCACCATGCTGATATTGGATAAAAGAATTGAAAAAGTCCTAGATAAACTAAGGAGCTTTAAGAAATTCTGAGAAGGGTGATTTGCTTGTAATACACTTAAGGACATTTTTAAAGTTAGGTGATTTATCCATTCATTTATTCTCCAGGGGAAAAAAGTCAACAAATCTTTTATTTTTCCTTTCATACTTGTAATCTAGACAATGATAAGAAGAATAAAATGAATCAAATTGTCATTCACAGGTTTGCCAACTTAAGACAGTTTGACTCCAAAAAGAATTTAAAATGTGGCTGTTCTTAATTTACAAAATATTTATCTGACTCTGAGAAAATGGGTAATGCCAGAGTCTCATTAAAATTATCATAGCTTATCTTGTTTTGTTTCTTCAAAGTAGACTGTCTTGATCTAATTCACCTTGATGATTAAAAGATTTTTCTGTGTATTTTCTCTTCTGTTTGCATCATTTGTACAAACCCTGTCTTGGAAAAACGTATTATTTTTGGTGGTGGTGGCTAAGATAACTCCAGAGCAATTACTTTATATTTCAAGAAAAGAACATTCTCTTCAATCCACACACTTTGCTAACTGGAAATTCACTAAGCGTTCTTGGCACACTCTCAACTTGTTTAGAGAACTTCGCTGGGAATTGTCAAAAATCCAGACTGTGTGTTTGTAGCTTTCAAGTGAACACAAGAGGGCGTCAGAGGCTACTGGAGAATTAAGTGCAAAACCTGGGAAGGGACTGCGTACCCAAATATTCAGGGATCTTATCTAAATTTGCGCAGGTCCCAGCAGTCTTGCTATGGACCTCACCCTGGACCCTGTGCTGGGATATGTTGAGGCTGCTAAGATTTACTTGAGGTCTGCCAGGCCTGCTGCTGTTTTGTTGTGATGAAATGTCCAATAGCCTCATTTCATGGCTTAGGGTCAGAGGAGAGAAACAGGAAGTTAGCATTTGGGAGACACAAAACAAGTCATAGGAAAGATCGTATTCATGTAACCAATTTAGAAGTCCAGAATGAACAAATAGAGGGCAAGAGATAAGTTGCCTGAGGAAGGTGGTAAAGAGTCAATGCATTTGAATAAATAATTACTGAATACCTATCACTAGTGGTTCAGGTATAGTTTATATATAGGTGCTGATGTAGATTCAAAGCTGAATAATAAAAGAGCAAGGACACAGTTGGCACTTGAAATTAATCTTGAGGGCCTGCTGGAGATTCTGCTAGTGACTAAATGAGATACGAAAGTGGTAGTGGTGCTCAAATATTTGACTTTTAAAATCTGGCAAAATGCTGCTCCTTCTGTGTCTTTACTCAATCTTCTAAAATAACTCAGACAGTTCTCAACCAGTGATGTTTACTTTCTTTCAAAGGCACAATTAAATAACACTCTCACAAATGGTCCTATGGGTTGTACTTTACCATTCATCATCTTCATTTCTTTGTATCTCTAGGCTAGATTAAGATCAAACCACTGATTGATTACACATGAAGTCTCAAACACGGGTTACGAGAGACCCGCAGTGGTGTTTTGCGTAAGGAAATCTTCTTTTACCTTAAAGCTCAATGCAATGTGTGCTATTGGTAGCAAAGAGGTTGGCATGTTTATAGTGAACACATTCCTGAATGGTAATCTGGAAGCTCCGGTAGTCCACCAAGTAAAGCAGTCTATTTTTATTTCTAGACTGTTGACATGGAACATCTAAGCTCAGGGACTTCACTCTCCCAGTACTTCAACTGAGACTATTTCAGTTCCATGATAATTCCTTGCCTTGAAACTATCAGGGTTGATACGTATCCGCATGATTTTATAAAAGCAGTAAATACCACCACCCCATCTACCAGGAGGCAGCATCCACTGGAGGGTGAGACTTAGAACCAGACTGGATTTTGAAGCATCATGGGAAATAGCTCACTGGTATGTTGAGGTCATGTTGCAGGTTCTGTCCTATCTGAAGGCTTAAAACTAAAGTTGTTTCTTCTTTATGGAACTGTGGGGGAGCTAGAAACACACCGAAGGGCATTGTCTTAATTTTTCAAGTGGTTTCAGTTGGAAGCTTTTCCTATTTGGTGTCTTTGCTGAGAAACAAAAAACTGAGGATGTGAATGAAAAGATTTTGTCAAAAAGAGAGGTAGTAGCAGTGAGGACAGAGAGGGGCTCCAGATCTGGACTTGTTCAACCTTGGGGTGGTTCACAGGATAGCGAGGCCTAAAGTAGGGGGCAGAGAACAGAAGAAAACTAAAATTTTATTCATATACAAACTGCTTTATTTGGCTATTTTATGGACTTTTGGCTGAGCTAAGCTGTGTATAATCATCATTAGTAGTGCATTTGATAATTAGTGCCATCTTTAGCCTATTGATAGGTGTAATTAATGTCATCTATGCATCCCTGGGAACAAAGCCCAGCAGTTTCTTAAAATGTTCTAATAGTAGGTTTTAGAAAAAAAAAGAAAAGGATTTTTATTTTATTCTTTAAACAGCAGTGCTATCAACACAAATTAAGTCACTTCTAATCTGACATTACCAAATTGGAAAATTGAGGCTCTTCGTTGCACACTGAATGAACTCTTTAGGGATTAAGAGTTTGGAATGTGGATTTATAATGTCTGGGTTCAAACCCTGACTCTTTGCCTTCTTAGCTGTGTGACTTAGGGCAAGATAATTGATACCCCTAATATTTTGTTTTCCCATATATAAGTTAAAAATAATAATAATACTTGCATTAAAACATTGCTCTTAAAATTAAATATTTTAAGGCAAATAAAGCACTTAGTATAGTATCTGACTCATACTAAATGGCTTAGATATATTACTAATGCTATTTAATAATTAATGTGATTGTGTAAATGTTATTATTTTGTCAAACAGTGAATTCAAGAAATAGTGAATTCAAGAAAGCACCCTCATTACATGATTACTAAAGTGCCCACTGCGAAACTATATAAACTCATAAACAGTAAGATGGCTGGTTCTTGTTCCCATCCACATAGCTCTATTTTTTTCTCCAAACAATATTCTTTTTAAATTTATTAAATGACAAACCCCTTGAAAACAAGGAAACAGTTTGTATTTTAATGTTCAGAAATCAGTGTGTGATTAAAATGATGCTAGAAAAGCACATTAATGCTTTTTCATAACTTCACACTAGAGACGGTCACCTGAGTAATGTTTTAAAATCAGAAGGCTCATATTTCATTTTTTTTAAAGATTTATCATTCAAGAGCTGCGGTATAGGCCAGAGGTAAGAGGATTCACCAGAGACAGAGTGGGGAGCAGAACAGGCAGATGGACTGAAATACACCACTGAGGGGAGCAGCGGGCAAGGCAGGAGAGGTCTGCTGCTCCATGTAGGCTCCCTTCCTGGCCTGGGATTGAACTCGCACTGCTGTACAGTGGATACTTCACAGTGTAGTGCTCAAGCCTGCTGCACCACCAGGGAGGCCCAGGCTTCATATTCTTGTTTTTAAAAAGTTTTTTTTGGAGCAACATTGCACTATACATCATATAAGTTTCAGGTGTGCCTCACACATTCCTTTTATTTATTTAAGTTTATTTATTTATATATATTTGACATCAATTGTAATCCCCACCACCGTTTGGAATTCCCACTACCATTTCACCAGTGCACCATCACCTCAATCCCTTGTGCTTTTTCTGCCTTCATTCCAGTCCCTTTCCCCCCCACAAAGTGCCTCTGATTTGTCTTTTCTTTTTGTTCTTGTTGTTTTGTGACTTTTTAAAATTGTTATTGTTCTTTTTCTTCAGCCCTTTTTTGGTTCCTTTTTATTCCTCCTAAATGTGAAACCATCTGATGTTTTTCTCTTGCCTTCTGACTTATTTCACTGAGCGTAATCCCTTCTAGCTCCATCCATGTTACTACAAACAATTCTAGTTTATCTTATTTTGTTTGCTGAACAGTATTCCATTGTCATAAATTCCTTTTAGATGTCTGTGAAGGGGCGGACCTTTACTTGGGGGAGGCATTCTCATAAATTTATTGTTTCAAGATGCTTGGCACTAACACAGAATCAAAAGTGGCACCTATCACTAGAATCTTATATATTTCTCATTTTGGTCTCTACTTTGTTTGAAGAGGACCCTTTATAGTTTATTATTTCCAGGTGATGGGTCTTAGTACCTTGGAGTGGGAAGCAAATTAATTTATTCTCCTAGTCTCAAAGTGCTGGATGCAGCATGGTGAGCCTCATGAGAGCTCAAATGGCTTTTGGATAAATATGTGATCAGAGAGAGAGAATTGCATGGGTTCTCTAATTTTATTGGGGAATGTGGACATTTAAAAATCATCGAATCTCATCAACCAAGAACATAATCACACCAAGAACTTTGTTAGCTCTTTTGCTAATTTCTCCTTGGGGGTGGGCAGAGGGAAGGTTGTAGGTTTCCACAGCTTTATGTAGTAATACATGTGGCATTTACAGGAAGATTTCCCATTTTTGGAATTAAAAACAAGGCAGGATATATGACATTTACTTGTTCTCGTTCTTGATAGATCTGCTATTTTGAGCAGAGATATAGACTACCAGCCTATATGTTGGGGATGATATCACAGTCCCTACCTCTGACATGATGGCTCCTTGCATACTTCTTGTCCTCTTTTTGCCCTTTTTGGGCCAGCTCATGATCTTCTGCAGAGATTGGTGATTTTACTCTAAATTCATGATTAGAACCTGAGTTTCCAGGGACTCAGTCTCCAATCTGTTCTGTTTTTAACTCCTGAAGTCTTGCTATCAAGAAATTAGTCCATGAAATTATACTAATGACATCCATTCATCTAGCCCCGTACACTAGAATTTTTGCTCTTGCCCTATCTGCTTGAAAACTTTGTAGTTCATATATCAACAAACATCTAAACCAACACATCTGAAATATTCACAAAATATGAGTTCTGGGAAATGGCAATAGACATATTATTATGTCTGGGAAATATTTTTTTTTCTCTTTGGAAATGTCTGGGAAACATTTTTTTTTTTCCTCTTTGGAAAACTCATGGTGTATTAGCACACTAAAGGTTCTGAGATGCCTACCTTAAAGTACCAAAATGTTCTTATTTAATTTTGTTTACTCATAATCTGGAACCTTTGCAAATTTCATTATGTTCTGTGGTGTAGTATTTATTGAATACAAGTTTGGAAAATGCTTGCCTGCTCTTGGGAAATTTGGGATTTAGTTAGCTCCAAGGATGACTCTTTCAGGTCAACCATCTATGGCTTGCTTTCTTCTCCACCACTTCCCAGTGCTGGGTTCCTGAAGTTGTTCTGACCATTGCCTGCTATGCTCACAACATGGATCATAAACTAGTGGATTTAGATTATTAAGACTTTCTATTTTCTAGTGCTGATTGTTCCTCTTCTTAGAAGTTCCTTTGAAGAAAGGGGACATTTCCTTTCTTCATAGTGCAATTTCAGTTATTCAGTTTCTTAGGACACTTTATATCTTTATATCTGGTATAAGTAATGTTCATCCTCTAGCTTTAGAAAATATTTTCAACATGCAACTTCAAACATACCCTGTAAACTAGATATCACTTCATATCAGATCAAAAGAACAGAAAGACCCTTGAGCTGTATTCTTGTTCATATGATATATCAGCAAGATAACTCATCAGTCAATACTATGACACTGGCACTTTGTATCTCACAACTCTGAATAAACCATCTTCACACTCATTTGTATTTCAATCACGATCATCTTAGACCCCACCAAAACTGTTGGTATTTACCTGTAATCATTACAGCAAATATTTTGGTAAAAAATAGTGGTTTTAAGGGTTGTGCAATAGTCTTTCAGCAAGTGACATTTTAGAATACAAAGGTCACCCACAGCTGGCTAACTTCATTGTGCTTTGTAATTATCGTAGTTTATTGCTAGATTCTTTCTCAATGCTGACATTATTAGTTCTACTGTCTCTCCAAGTATACCTCTTATTTAATTAATTTTTCTGCTATTTCATCTAGCAAGAGTCCCTATGACACATCCTACCATATTCTAGGATAATAAATTGGAGTACATCTATAAAGTTTGGGCTTTATCAGAATTCCATTCCCAGCAATGTACTCGACATATAACCAATGGTC
The DNA here is from genome assembly GCA_019455555.1 of Galemys pyrenaicus. Taxonomy (NCBI): domain Eukaryota; kingdom Metazoa; phylum Chordata; class Mammalia; order Eulipotyphla; family Talpidae; genus Galemys; species Galemys pyrenaicus. Next base: position 1,034,094 of record JAGFMF010011781.1, on the reverse strand, counting down.
AATATATATTAATCACAGAATGAATGGGTGATTACTCTAACAGTTGCCTGAAAACCCCATGATCCCAAACGTTGGAACCACTCTGTTCTCTCCTCTTTCAGAGAGGAATGTAGTATCTGTTTAGTGAAGGTAACAGAAAAGAAAGTAAGAAATGTTGTACAGAAGGGAGTGGTTTCTAGCAGATGCTAAAATAGAGAACTCATCATCTCAAATGAAGGAAAGAAAGAAGGATTTTTAGTGACATTTCTGGATGGACCACTAAATACAAAAAATGGATAATCCCGTGTTTGTATCTTAGAGTATTGCAGCAACTGGAGGTGGGGGGATGCATTAAAATAAAATTTTTTAGCTAGAGATATAGATCATTTAGATATCTCATTCTTATTTTAATTTCCTTCTTTCATAGTTTGAGTAGGGTGATTAATCGCCATTATAAATGGGAGAGAGACCTTAGGGAAAAATGTATGGAAGTTCGGCAGAGAGATAGTGAGGAATTAAGACCTCTTTTGAGGAAAGAGGAAATAAAAGCAAGTTAAACCCTTAGTTTACTTTCTACAAACTTATGGAGAAGAAGAGAGGGAGAAAATAAGAAAAGGACCTAGAAAATATCAGTGAGTAAGAATATAGTATAAATATTGTGGAAAAAGCAATGTCTCTCAATTCTAAGGGATAGATAGTAATCTCGGTTATCAAGCAATGATGTATAATCTTAGTTAAGTTACCTGATTTTCTTAATCTGCTTTTTTATTAATAAGAGGATAATGACACCCACCTCTGGAATTTTAAGAATATTTTCTAACATAATGTAATAATGACAGTAATAGTTCCAAGTGAAGTCATTGTTGTATTGTTGTAGTACTAGCTAACATTTATTGGGTCTTCTGTGCAAGATTAAGCACTTTATATAGGGACTTCCATCTAATCTCTGCAGCCACTGTAAGAGGAAATTTCTATAATTATCCTCATTTATAGATGAATAACCTGTAAATAAATAAAATTGAAATAAGTTCCCAGAGCATACAGGTATTAAGCAATACAACTGGAACTTATATTCAGTATGACTCTAAATTTGACTGACTCTAAAATAAGTTCTGAAGCACTAGATCATATTGTATTATTTACTCATTAAAGAATCAACAAGGATAGGTTAAGAACAAGAAAACTGGATCTTAGCAGACAATGAGAAGAAATTCTGCTCAGAGAAGGGCCTTAGCAACATCAGAGAATGTGCAAAGTAAGTTAATATTTTTATTGCACTTTTAGTGGTAGAGGAGGAAAACTCATGCCTTTCTACAGAAGTGAGGAAACAGAGCCAAAGGTGATCATTAGCAAGGATGGCATTACTTTGGTACTCAAAATCAAACAATTTTTTAAAATAGTGCAGATTAGGAATCTTTCTCTATAGCATATCCTGCTGCTATAGTTCTAGAAATAGAAGGTTTTTTTGACATGTAGATGAACATGATGTTTTAGAAGTCTTAGAAGTAAACAGTTCTGCATTACAAAGTGATCGGTTTGGCCACAGAACTATAGCACTGCATGACCAGAAAGGGGATGACAAAAATCCCATCGGGGGATCTCTACTGAGTCAAGAGGCTTCCAAAGACTTAAGACATATATTTTAGGACTGATTCTCTTCTTGGAAACTGAGGCAGTGCTGCAGGAACTTGATAGAGTTCTGGAGGGGATAGAATACGATAATGTATGTAAAGTGGTTATTCTGACACTTTTTTCCTAGCAGTTTTTTCAGTAATCATCAGTTACCTGTCTCAGCATCTTCCCCTTAAAGGGCAGGAAGATTCGCTTTGAAGGAAATGAGATCAGCTTTAGAAATTGCAACTCTGAGGTCAGGAGAAATAAATTCATTTGGGATGAAACCAAGAAATGTTTGCTGTAATTCAGATTTCTGAGATCAAGACCTCAAGATCAACCAAGAAATTGGATTTACTTTTGGGAAATATGTCAACACAAAAAAGCAAAAAGTTGAGGAGAACTGTGCAAGAAGAACTTTGTGATAACTTACTAAATAAATCAAGACCCATTCTGTCAGGCTCAAGTCAGTTTTGGTTAATTTAACAAAGCTAAAATTAACTCCCAAAACATATATAATTAGTTCATAACAATTCTAAAGTAAACTTAAATTTTTCTGAGAAGTCTAAATCTGTTCCAATCATTTGGGTTGGTCACAGTTGGGAGGACTTGGCACAAATGTCTATCTGGGCTTTATAGAAATGGCCTTATATGTTTACATAGGGTTTTGACTAACTTAAACCTGTTATGGCTTATCCAGAGTTGTTCGTATTTATTTAAATTAATGCACGCTCATCCAAGCCTATTTAAATCTATCAAAACTCTTTGATATCAAGTGGACCAGATAAAGAAGTACTCTGTTTAAAAATCTTCCTGAAACTGCAAAATGAACATAAACCATTTTGGCCCACTGTAAATTCTTTTTAGCTCACAGTAGTCTGACTGAAGAAAACCAGTCATGATTAGGTCTCATTTTGCTTCAACTGGACCAGATCCATTTAGAGAACTTTACCTGGTATATGCTAGAATTCAGGGAGAAGTCAGCCTAATGATGTGTTGAAATAAGAGCTGTTCAGTTATCCATAGATACCTGAGTATCTATAACTGCTGAAGTGTTGAAATAAGAGCTGTTATAGATGCTCAGGTATAATTAAAAAAAAAAAAAACAAAAGGAATACAGTCAGCTGGGTTTTCAGGAAAAGATTACAATAAGAGTGAACAGGAAACAGGCAAATGACACAAAATAAAATAGTTCAGAGAAATTAACGGCTGCTAAACGTGTGACATAGCAGATCTACTTCTCAGGAAAGCAGCATATCACAGACAAGATCAGGAATTAAGGGAGGACAAAAACATCCAATAATATTACTTAAGAAAAAGGTACAGATGTGTCAACAAAAAATGAACATCACATTCTAATATATTACAGACTTCTCAAGAATATTTATAAGACACAGAAATATAGTTAGCTAGAGCAGCTATAATCCAAAGCAGGAAGACTACAGAGAGGGAATATATGAAAGGTGTTCATTGCAAACATTGAACATCTAAATTAACTCAAAAGTACGGGTAAACCACAGCTGAATATCAAGTTTTATTAAAAAGAGGTCATTTAAAAATCCGAAGTTACTAATGTATCCCAAAGGACTATGACATATAAGGGGTTACACATTGTTTAGCGTATTAAATAAGAAAAATTAGCAATATATTTTATCTGTGGAAAAGGTTTGGTTAATAGTTTTCACTGTTAGAAGAATTTTGGCAGATAGAATTTTGGTTTAAGGAATTCCATATGCATATTTGTAAGACTTATATAAAGTGTTGACTTAAATGTAGAAAGTTAACATTTTACTGTGAGAGTAAATGTTTCCAAAAAGTTAAAATATACAAACGTGTGCAAATGAAAGGGCAGACTATGAAAAGAAAAAGGGATGAGTGGGCTGTATATTAAAATTATAATGATGAACAAATAAAATTCTTGGGTGTCATAGACAAAACAATTATGATTCTTTAACAAAAAGGTATGTAATCCTATATGTCTGAGGCATACACTGTTGTTACCCTGATAAGAAAAGATGTGTGTGTGTGTCAATATTTTACTTAATGTATTTTTTTATTTTATTGTGATTTTATTTTTTTATTAATATAAATTTTTTAAAAAAATTTACATATACTTGCCATCAATTGTAATCCCCATGTATTCCCCATCACCATCTTACCAGTGCACCATCACCTCAGTCCCTCGTGCTCCCATCT
>JAGFMF010011781.1:1004891-1030102 GCA_019455555.1 Galemys pyrenaicus | reverse complement strand
TCCACTCATCTGTTTTTGGGCATTTAGGTTGTTTCCAGGTCTTACCTATGGTAAAGAGTGCTGCTATAAACATAGGGGTGCAGGTATTCTTTTGAATCATTGTATTTGTGTCTTTTGGGTATATTCCTAGGAGTGGGATTCCTGGATCCTATGGAAGTTCCATTCTTAGTAGATTGAGGAACTGCCATACTGCTTTCCATAATGGTTGGACCAGACTCTTAAATGTGGAGAGGACAGGCTTGCTGAAGACTTCAAGACCCAACCCCACCATGGAAATATCCTAGGTTTCCTTTTTAATCTGGGCTTTGAACAGAAGAAATTGACAACTGAGAAATGCCAATAGGTTCACACAAATGAGAAGCCTGACAAAATCATTTTCTCTAGCCAATGATGAGGAAAGCGGCAGCCTCACAAGATAGAAAATTTGTGGGATAATAACTGTTTTACTCTGATAAGCTACCGTAGGAGAAAGTATGAGCCCAGTAAAGGCCAAATATAGAACCTACATGTTGTCTCTAACAAGGCTGCCATGAGCAATGCTCAATGCGAGCTTGCTCCTGCAACCTTTGTGTGATGCAGATTGAAAACAAGCTGTGCCTTTCATAACAAGCTGCTCCATTCATACTCATTTCCTTCCTGTGGGTGAGTAAGATTACAAAGGATATGTTGAGTATCATTACTTTTTTGTAGACTCTCCACCAAGTGAGTAAAGTTGCACTAGGTTAATGGATAGCATATACAAAGAGTTCAGTCTATTCTGGTTTTGATTTCCCTGTGTATGTAAGGGTGCACTAAAATACATGGCATGCACTAGGCACTTGTCCGGTTACATAGGAATAATACCTGTGACTTACTGTGTGTTGTATAGATGATCAGTTTCTGTCAGTAGTACCTAGCATATCAAAGGTCAGTGGATGCTTATTTTCTTCCACCTATATGAGAGGAAATTTGTACTGGATTAGTGCCTGTCTCCTGTGTATTAGGCACTCAAGAAAATCTTGTCTTTCTCCCACGTGTGTTTAAGTTGGGTTAGAGCAGTGTGTGATTTACACTATGTGCTCCATGGAGTCTGTTTCCTTCCCTATGTGTGGGTGTGTTGCACTTGCCAGTTATCAGTTATATATGAAGTGCTAATACATGCCTGGTTTCTGCTTTCTGTCGATGAGTAATATTATATACTAGATTAGTGTCTGGTATGTACTTGGAGCTCAGTGCTTTACTTGCTTAACCTTAACATGAAGTGCATGATTGTATCCTTCTTTCTATGGAAGAATAAAGTTTACTAGAAAACATGAAGGCATCCACTTATTACACACATGCTTCTTTCTCCGAATCATGGGTTATGTTGTATTAAAACAGTGCTTCACAATGCCAGATACTCTGTGCGTGCTAAAAAAAAAAAAAAGTATTAGAATTATTCCTGACAAATATTAGGCACTTAATATGTATTTATATAATTTGTGAGTAGTAGATATATAGTAGTACTTGATATATACTTTTGTTGCTTCATACATACTCATTTCCTTTTCTAATGCAGAGTCAACATTGACTTGAGTAGTACCTGGCATATAAAAGGTGATCATTACAGTTATGTTTCTTCCTCCTGTGTGTGAATCAATTTGCACTGAATCCTTGAATATTCCATTGGTTCAGTGCATGATTTTTCTCCTTCCCACTTTGTGAGTAATATTTATTGTAAGAATAAGACCTGGCTTATACAAGTTACTTGATATATGCCTGTTTGGTTCCTCCTTATGTGAGAAATGTATCAGAAGAATGTCTGGCATATACTAGTTGTTTCCCTGTGCTCATATTCTTCTTGTTTGAATAAGGCTGTATAGCAAATGTTAGTTTCCAATGCATGTTTTTAAAATTAATTTTTATTGAGATAATATTGATTTATAAACCTGTACATATACCGAGGTATAGTTTCACACATCTTTTAAATCTGTGTTACTGTACCATACCTTCCACTAAGGCACCCATAATCCTCCACTATAGTCCACTGGGCCCATTTTCCACACTGGGCCTGTTCTCCACACTGTGCTTCCCACCCTCACAATCTCCTTTCAGTAGCCTTGATTCTAAAGTTAGATTTCTGGGGTGTGTTTTGGTTTAGATTGAGTCTACCTTTGTTTTGTTTCTCCATATTCCACAAATGAGTGAAATAATTTGGCATTTGTCTTCCTTCTTTTGACTTACTTCATTTTGTATCATGCACTCCAGTTTCATCCATATTTTTGTAAATGATAAGATTTCATCAGTTTTTATAGCTGAGTTATATTCTATTTTGTATAAATGCCACATATTCTTAATCCACTCACCTTTCTTAGGGCATTTTGATTGTTTTCATAACTTGGCTATTTAAAAATAGTGCTGTAATGGACACTTCTTCAAAGAAACATACAGACTGCAAACAGCATATGAAAAAATGTTCACCATTGCCTATTATCAGGGAAATGCAAGTCAAGACCAAAATGAGATACCATCTGACACCTGTGACCCATACAGAAAAGACTAGAAAAAAGGAGTGCTGGTGAGGACTTGGAGAAAAGCGAACCCACCTACATTGCTGGTGGGAATGCAGACTGGCCCATCCTTTATAGAAAGCAGTATGGCTGTGTCTCAAACTTTAAAGTGGATCTGCTGTTTGACCCAGTAATTTCACTCCTAGGTGTCTACCCAAAAAATTCAAAAACACTAATTCAAAAGGAAACTTGTACTCCCATGTTTATTGACGCACTATTTACAATAGCTGAATTATGGATGAAACCTAAGTGCCCCAAAAGATGAGTGGATCAAGAAGATGTGTTATATATACACAATGAAATACTACTCACTCATCAAAAAAGATAACCTCATGCCATTTGTGGCAACATGAATGGAGCTTGAAGGATAATGCTGAGTGAAATAAATCAGAAGGGGAAGGATAAATACCAGATGGTGTCACTAATATGTGGAATATTAAAGTAAGTAAACTAAGAGTCAGATAAAGGCAAGCTTAAAAATTAACCCTTGGCCACTGGCTATAGAACTGAAGTACCAAGCAGGTCAGGGAGTAGGGGAGGGGTAAAAACAAAGAGGGAAGGAAGCAAATGGACTATGGAGATGGACCAGGGGTGATAATACCCAATAGAGATATCTAAATAGTACTGCAGTTAAAAATAAATTTAATTTATAGTGTTGCAATGAACATAGGGTTGTATATATCCCTTCAACTTAGTATTATTGTGTTCTTATTTTAAAAACATTTGTTTGTTGCTGTATATGAGAACTGAGGTCTAGGCCAGAGGTTCAGGAGTGAGAAGATTCAGCAGAGACAGATTGGGGAGCAGAACAGGTGGATCTACTGAAATGCACTGCTGAGGGGAGTAGAGGGTGAGACAGGAGAGGTCTGCTGTGCCCTGTGGGTCAGCTCCCTGGCTGGGGATCGAACTCATGTTGCAGAGGCTGCTGACAGTGTAACCACTGAGTCTTTATTAACCTCTGACACCACGGAGGCCCATTTTTGTGTTCTTTAAGCAGTTACCTAGGAATAGAATTGCTGGATCATATGGTAGATCTATTTGTAATATTTTGAGAAACTTATCCATAAAGGCTGCATCAGCCTACATTCCTACTAACTGGTTCTTTTATTCTCCACATCCTCACCAACAGTTGTTATTTCTGGTGTTTTTGATATGAGTTGTTCACATAGGTGTGAGGTGGTATCTCACTGTGGCTTTGGATTGCATTTCCATGATGATAAGTAATAACGAATATTTATGTCATGTGCCTGCTGGCCATCTGTATCTGTATGTCTTTGGAGAAGTGTCTATTTAGCAACTCTGCCCACTTTTTCATTAGGTTGTATTATTTTTGTTGAGCTGCATAAATTACTTGTGGATCTTAAATATCAGCCTCCCCCACACGTATCTATCTACCTATATCTTCTTTATCTATGTATCGCTATATGTATACACAACTGAGCTATAAAAAAAGGTGAAGCACTGACATTTGCAATGGCATGAGTGAATTGAAGGGGCTTATGCTAAGTGAAATAAGCCCAAAGGAGAAATAAATATAGGTAGTTTCATTCAGATGTGGAATAAAGAGAAATAACACAAATTGTTAAAGAAAGCCAAATCAATACCATCTTAAAGATAGGACAGTAGAATTGAGGTTGCCAGAAGGGTAGGGAGAATGGAGAGAAGCAAAGTGGGGAGCTAATGGACTATGGTGGAGTTTTGTGTGTGTCTTGGTGGTGGGTGTGGTGTGGTAATATGCACCTGAAAGGTGTGATTCTACACCTGTAACCATGTACAGTATTGTATACTAATATTAGCTCAATAAATACAAATGAACAAAAATAATTAAGCACATAGGAGTAAACTTAAAGTAGCTGACAGACCTTTACAACAAAAACTGTAAGTCATTGTTGAAGACACAAAGAAGTGGAAGATATGCTCTGATTTTTATCTTTCCTTTTGTTGATGTGGTGAATAACACTGACTGTTTTCATGGAGGTTGAAAATCAATACACAAAGATCAGTTGCATTCCTATATGCAAACAAGGAACTACAAGGGAAGGGAATCAAGACAACAGTCCATTTTACAACTTCATCGGAGGAATGAAATACCTAGGAATAAACTTAAAAAAGGAACTGAATCTAAAAAATGATAGGACATTGTTAAAAGAAATAGCAGGGTATTTTTCTCTGTTTTTGGATCTTCTTATGGAGGGGAAGAATCAGCTTTCTTAAGATGATCTTAATACAGATTTGTTTCCTCTCCATTATGTGTGAGTAAAATGTTACTACATTAGAATGTGTCATATGGCAGGCATTCAATACATATTTGTTTCCTTGCCCTTATGTATTTGTATAATGCTAGAAGATTATGTGGCACACCCCAGCCAATCAATTCATTCATTCTTCCTTGCTTTTATATATGAATAAATTGGTATTGGAAAAATACCCAGCATAGTTCTTCAGTGCATGCTGGTTTCCTTTCCCCATTAGTGAGTTTTATTATTCTAGAATTGTTCTTGGCATATACTTTGCTCAACTCAATCTTATTTCCTTCCTCTATGGGTGAGTGATATTTTCAAGAATAGGACCTGACTTATAATTCATACTGAATGTAAACTTGTTTCTCATTCCTATATTTGAGTATGACTGTCCTAGAATAGTACTGGGGATGCATATGTACTGAATGAATGCTCAATTTCTCCCTGGTAGTGTTAGCAATGTTGTGGTACATTGTACTTTGTGGTGCAATAATACTTGATATATATTAGAGACTCAATGCATGCTTATTTTCTTCCACTTTATATGAGAATAAATCTTTATGCCTAGCATTCAAAAAAATCTTATGTGCTTCGCTGCCTTAAGGGTAATTTTGTATAGAAAATTTCTTGACATATACTAGCTGTTCAAAATGTTTATTTAATTCTCTTTGTGTGAGTAATCTTATTCTAGCATGTGGTTTGGGATGTACAAGTTACTCCAGGCAGACTTGTTACTTCCAAATTTGTAACAAATAATATCAGGGCTTTTCATATAAGAGAATTGTATATAAAATGTGTGTATGTATATATATGCATATAAACACACGTACATATATGTATATATGGAATATAACATATAACATACTCTTAATATATGCTGCCTGCTTCCCCATATGTCTGAGCAAAAGTGGACTAAAATACTGCCTGCCATATACCTGGGGTTCCACTTAGGCTTATTTTCTTTCCATACATGTGAATGAAGTTGTGCAAGAATTACACCTCCATATACTCTGTGTTTGCTTCCTGTGTGTTTGAGTAAGGTTATATTAGAATATGTGTGGGCATATATTAAGAACTCTTTCCATTCTCATTTCCTTGCCTCCTGTGTAAGCAATCAAGTATTTCAATAGTTTACTTGAGATTACTGGAATTTAGTGCATGATTCCTTCTTTCTCCTGTATGTGAGTAATTTATAGAAGAAGATTATCTAGTAAGTTTGCGCTCTAGGAATACAATACTCAATTCCTTTTCCTGGATGGAGCAAAAATGGTAATAGGAAATTGCCTGGCATGCATTATGCATTCCACGTATGCTCCTTTCTTTACCCTATATGACAGTATTTTCCACTGGTGTAGTTATGTGGTATTTGATAAACATGTGATGGATACTGCTGTCTCTACCTATGTGGGAGTAATATGTTCACTAGAATCATGCGTGGTTATTCTGTCCCACTTGTGTTTAGAATGATCTTTGACTAGAATAATAACTGCATGTAATAGTCTATAGATGTTTATGTGATTCTTTTTTCCAATATATGAGTAGTGTTACACTAAAATAGTGCCTGGCCTATCATTTGCACTTACTGTGTACTCTAGTATTTCCCAGTGTGAGAGGAATGATATATAAGAAATTGTCTGGCATATACCAGACACTCCTTGAATGAATATTTGCTTCCCTATATGGAAGAGATGAGTTTAATTACATATACAGTTGCTTTTATGCTTGTTTTGTTTTTCCACATGACATGTGGATAATATATTTTCTACAATAACATCAAACATCTATTAATGTTCAATACCTGCTTATTTTTTTTTCTCTTTATGTGGTGAATGTTGTTCTAGAATTGCGCCTGGCATGTATTAACTATTCATATTTGCTTGTTTTCTGTTACCTACATGTGAATAATGCTCTACTAGAATTGTGTTCTTATATATGAGTGCCACGCTTGCTTCCTCTGCCTCTGTGTGTGTGTGTGTGTATTTGTGTGGTGTTGTATTTAATGGTTCTGGCATTTACTAGGTGCCTATTGCATGCTCATTTCATTCTGCTGTGTATGAGTAAGTTTGTAATCAATAGCACCTTGCATATACTAGGACTGAATGCATGCTTACTTAATTCCACTATGTGTGAGCAATGCTTTTCTTGAATAATTCCTGGCCTGCTGTAGGTAAACCATGAAAACTCATTTTCTTCCCTGTCTATGAGCAGTATTGTGCTAGAGTGATCCCTAAATGATTTTATGTGATCAATTCATGGTTTGTTTTTGTTCTTTCTCGCATGTGTAAATGATGTTAAAGTAGAGCCTGGCGTATATTAGAAGTGCAGTGAATGCATCTCCCCTGCCCTGTGTGTGATTCATGTTGCCTGCAATAATGCCTGTGTTTGCAAGAGGCTTAGTGTATGAGTGCATCACTTCTTCTATATCTGAGTAATTTGGTTCTAGAATATATTTCAGGTAACACTGTGGTGCAGTCATACTGTTGAAGAAGGAAATAAGCACGTATGTAAGTAATGTTCTAGTATAGTAGTGCTGTCATTACTGGGACTACTGGGATCTTGTTAACCATTATAATCCCTGCCATGTGGTGAGCACTTACATGCATGTTTCTTATTCCTAAGTTCAGTAAGAGTGTGAGATACACCAGATAATAAATGCACACTTCTCCTTTCTTTGTGAGTAAAGTTGTAATAGGATAGTTTATGGTCTTTACTAGATGCTCAGTATTGCCTTGTTTCCTTCTCTTTGTTTGAATGAAGTGCTAGTCTAGGGCCTGACAAATACTACATTCAATACTCCATTGCAGTCTTCCCATTTGTTTGTGAGTGATGTCATATCAGAATACTTTGTGACATACACTTGGCACTTAATGTGTACTTCTTTCTTATCTAAATAACATTATGCTAGTATAGAACCTGGAATATACTAGACACTAAATGGATCGGTTTCTTTTACCTTATGTGTGAGTAATATTTTACAAAGATATTGCCTGGTTTATACCTGATACTCCAAATACACTGGTTTCTTTTGCCCCATGTTAATTTTATTTAGCTACATTAGTATGTGTCATGGATTAGGAAATTATGTACATTTAATTTCTTTGTCCAATGTGTGAGTTATGTTGTACTATAATAGTGTCAGTCAAATCATATACAACATTCCACTCATGACTGTTCCTTTCCCCTATGGATGAGAAAACTTGTACTAGAATATTACATGCCTTATAAAGGGTATATATGGACGGTTGCTTCTTTTACTCTGCTGTGAATAATGTTGTACTCAAGGCAATCTATGAAACATTGTTTCCATGTACATATACCTGAGTAGTATTGAACTGGAACAGTGCTTGATACATTTTAGGCACTCATTGCATTTTTGTGCCCTTTGTCCTAAGTAAGAGTGAAGTGGTACTAGATTATAGTCTTCATACACGGAACACTTAATGCATGCTTGCCACTTTTCTTCTAATTCTAGGTAATGTTTTGTTAATATGCTAGTTGTACTACCAGGTGGGTGAGTCATGCACAATTCTCCTTTGAGTAAGATTACACAATAATAGCATCATGTGGGGCCTCCCTGGTGGCACAAGGGGTTAAGCATTGCATTGTGAAGCATCCACAGCCACTGCAGACCTCTCCTGTCTCACCCACGGCTCCCCTCAGCAGTGTACTTTAGTCAATCTGCTTGTTCTGTTCCCCACTCTGTCTCTGGTGAATTCTCTGACCGGCCCCCCTCACACCTCTGCTCTGTACCCCAATTCTTGTAGGCATAAATAAATAAATCTTAAAAAAGAATAGAACCATGCATGTACTGGTGACTGTCCCCCTTATGTGTGAGAAATGCCATACTGAATGGTTCCTTGCATTTACTAGATGAACAAAGTCTACTAATCTGTTTCATGTGTGTATGAGTAGTATTGTACTAGACTAGTGCCTGGTACGTAGGAGAGGCTTAAATAGATTTTCCCTTTATTTCTGTGTAAGAAATGTTTTCATAAGACTTGGCGTATCGTAGGCATTTAATGCAAACTAAGTTATTCTCCCTATGTGAAAATTCTGTTTTACTACACTACCTGGCATATATTAGGTGCTTTAGACAGCCTTGTTTCCTTCCCCCATTTCTAAGAAAGTCCACTAAAAATTGGTTCCACATAAGCATTTAATTGTTTTTCTCCCCCCTTTATGTAAGTAGTAGTAAGTTAAAAGAGTGCCTGGCATGAGCTACTTACTAAATACACGCTGCTTTCTTTCCTTTATATGAGGATAATATTTTCCTAGATGGTACCTGACATAATTCATGCTTACCACTTTCTCTAAAATATGAGTTATGTTTGAAATAATGCCAGGTGTGCATGCTTGCTCCGTTCACGTTCATTTCCTTCCTCTCTGTGTGTCAGTAATGGCCTGCTAGAACAGGGCCTCGCAGCTACTAGATGCCTCATATATGCTTGTTTTCTTCCTCTAGGCATTAAGATTGGACTGAAATGGACCCGCCATGTATTGGATGATGGATTCAGGCTGTTTCCTTCCCCTGACGTGTGTGAGTAATACTGGAGTGGGATTATGTGTTGCATATTCTAGGTGCTCAATGTGATTATCATGTTTGCCTTCTAATTATGAATAATATGCTTTTTGAGTACTGTTGTATTAGACTATTATTTCACCTGTAGTAATCTCTAAATGCATGAATAACATTATACAATAGTACGTGGCATATACCAGGCTGTGAATACTTGCTCTTTTCCTCTTGCATGTGTGACTTTGTGATGGAAAAATATAACACCCACAAAGCAATTAATGAAGCTTACATCTTTCTTCCTATTTGTGAGTAACGTTATATTAAAATCATGCCTATTATATATAAGATGCTTCCTGCTCGTAATTATTACTTTCTCCTTCCTTGTGTGTGAATAATAGATTACAGTAGTCCATGACATATAGTAAGCTCTCAGTACATTCTTATTACTTTCTATGTTGTGGGTTATTTTTTAATGTTGAGGTGTAACTGGCATTAGGTGCCAAATATATTGTGTTGTTGGAAAAGTGATGACGTATTTTGAATTTTCCAACAATATGTCACTTATCTTGCCCTTTGTGAATATGGTATGAGACTGGTGCTGCTATGTACTAGGTGTTCAGTAGACACGAAAGAACACACACCAAGCACCACCAGACAGTGTCTTATATAAATATCACTACATGTGATATCACCTGGAAACATAGTGTCTCAAATATCTATCACTAGGTATGATAGTGGGTTTTCGAATAGCTTTTTGTTCAATGTTGTTTTGTTATAATGTTGATGAGAAAAAAAATAGTCCTCACAGGCAATGGATAAATGAAGTTTTTCAAGAATCTGCTTTCATTATGTATAGTTTTACCTAAAGTCAGTGTCCAAGAACCTCTCAATGTTGAGGATGTATTGTGCACATACTAGCCACTATGAAGAACTAAACAGACTAGTGTCGCAGAGATCAAGCATATTTACACAAGCTTAGCTCCCATATAACTAAACATAGTAACCCATCCACCAGGTGCCACTAAACACAGTCTCACACATCTATCACTAGCACTCATAGCCAGCACCATTAACATAGTAGCTCACAAATATATCAGTAAACACAGTAGCATTCATAACGATGAATGAAATTGCTTACACCTATATAACTAACCCCCTTGGTATATGTCTCTGAGGAGAGCACCATCCACACCAGGCACTGATAACTAGACTGTCTCACACATCTGTATGACACACGGACCAGACACTACTGAGCCCAAGGGATAAGACATATATCATTGTATGTATTAACACAACCTCAGTGCCACAGTAAATCATGTCTCACGTTATATTACAAAACACAGGGCCACACACACTTTACTTAATTCAGTCTCTCTCTCATGTCACTGAACAAAGCAGAAAATACACTAGACACAACTAAACACAACATTTCATTTATATATCATAAATAGCATAGCAAATAACCCAAATAGTTCTAAATGGTGTGTATATAGGTGCATGTCACAACAGCACACACACCAGCACCTTCAAATACTGTATCTCTGATATAGATCACTAAACACAGTATCTACACACAGGCTGTCACCAACATGGTATCTCACATATATATCCAATAGCAACAAGTAATGAATCCATAGCATATCACACACATATCACTAATCAAAGCAGCATATAAATTACAAATGCAATATCTCACAAAGTATTCCTAAGAAATGTAACACACACACTTGGACTTAGCAAACACAACTTCGAATTCAAATATCATTTAGCAAAGTGATTAATACACAGGCACCTATAAATGTGTCTCACATAAAATGCCTAGAGAGTGGCACACACAGGAGACACCACTAAACAGATTGTCTCATCCATACATCAGTAACATAAAGGATAGATAGACTCATGGGGGGGGGGGTTCTGTGAAGCTTCCCTATAAGTTAAAGACCCTAAAAATATCTGCATTATTTAAGGAATATTAAAAGGCAAGGAGACACAAATGACAATAAGAAACCTGACAAATAAGAAACAGCCAAGGATGAGGACCCAGCAAACTAGTCAGGAATAAGATGCAAGAAGGGACCAGGGACCCTTAGTTTGACCTTCATCTGGGGACCCAAGGTCATATACATACAAATGAATAAAATGCTGAGCATCAGAAAGCAAACGTTTTGAGAATTCCCTGATGGGGCAATCGAATGCATTGTGATTCTAAAACCTGTTGCGGTTCCGCAAAAGCTAAGTAAAACAGATCCTAGAAAACTGACTACAAAGTTAAGGTTAAGAGGGCAAGAAGGCTGGAAATAAAGTGGGAGTAGGCCCAGTGCTCTAGGGTAAAGGAATATGAGTGCTTAGGTAGTATGTGGTGTGGTCACACATATCTGAGAGGTGTGAACCTATTCCCCTGAGTCATACAGTGTTGTAAACCAATGTTACTCAATAACAAACGAATAAAATACACTACAGCTGATTGGGATGATATGGAGATGAAGTGGTTGATGGGATTAAATTAAGAAAATTGGAAGCCAATTGGAATGTTTGAACAGACGTTATGTAAAATGACTATGTCTCTTTTACTTGCATGTGTTATTGGTATGGGCATTATCTCTAATTGCAAAACACTTTTTGTACCTAGTATTATACAACAGAATGGATAGAAGTTCACCTTCCAGTGTGTGTTAATTAGACATGCTTCATGGGAACTAAGGGATTATCTAAGCCCCTTATAACCTAATCAGGTTGTTAATTTGAAACAGTATAGAATAACTGGTGGAAAAAGAAATTACCTTTCCAATTAGTAACATATTAGAAAGTAGAGTTCTAATATCAACAAATTTGCTGTGTAGTAGCATTATGTGGGCAAAAAAAGGTAGATAGCTCATGAGGACTAATAGTAGAATACCATAGATTGAATAAAATAGTTCAGTCTATCCTCTATATGGCTTAAAAGTATAAAATAAAACAAACAATATGAAGGAGGCTGGTACTCAATGGTTAATCTTGTTGAAAATGCCTTTTCCCCGTATCAGTTTTAGAAAAAGAAGGCAGCCAGTTTGTCTTCATGTGGGAAAGATCCTGTTACACTTATTGTATTACTACAAGATTATTTGAATTTACAGCTGACTGTCATATTTGGTTGGAAGGGTTTAGACTTGATGTAGGTCCCAAGTGTAATAATACATTGTATTGATGTTATGATACTATCAGCATTTGAGGAGTAAGCTAAGACTGTAAATATAATGGTGGCATATGGAAGTAATAAAGTCTGGTTAATAAATCCAAGGGTCCATCGAAAAAGTGAAATTCTTCAGAATAAACTAGGCAGGAGCCACCTGCGACATTCTATAAACAACTAAAATTAAACTGTTTTCATCACCTACCCTTGGAACTAAACCAGTAGCACAGCTTATAATCAGGTTGTTGGAATTTTGGAAGATGGATACTACACATCTGGGATATTGCTAGCACCTGTCAAACTACACGAAAGAAGGGCATATTTGAATGTGGGCCTGAACAGGATCTAGTACATATGAACAACGAAAAGTGGCAACTCTAACAAAGCATTTGAATTCTTATTATTCACACTCAGATTTGATTTTTAGAATAGCTGCATCTCACACATATACAGACTGTAGTGGACTGAAGTATATATTGTTTTCTTTGTATTAATGGGAGAACAGAACAATAGCAAGAGCCCAAATAATGTTCTCTTTCTTTTTTGAAATGTGTTATTAGAATAGTGCTGAACATACATTAGATATTCCACACAGTGTGAAAATGGTTGCACTAAATATTACTTAGATTATACATGATACTAAGTGTATTCTAGTTACTTCCTACGTATGTGTGAGTAATGTTCTAAAGTAGTGCCTGGTAATGGTGATCAATACATTCTGTCTTTTTGCTTGCGTGTGAGTAATGGTTCGGAACAGTATCTGCATTATAGTCATATCTTGATGCATGTTCTTTTTTCCTTTCATCTCTTTTCCTCACTACCCATGTTTGAGTAAGGTTACTGAACTATTATCAGGCATGTTCTAGGCACTTTATACACATTCTTCCTTCATCAAAGTTTGGTTAATGCACTAACTTACTGCAATAGCATCTGGCATATGCTAGGTACTAACTGCGTGCTTACATCACTCTTCCCTCTGTAAATGATGTTGTATTAGAAGAGTGAATGGCATATACTTGCTGCTCAGTATATAGTCTGACTATTCACTAGTGTGTGTTTGTTTTTTATACTAGCATCTGTGATAAACACTTGAATACTGATTTTCCCTTAGGTGAGTAGGCTGTATTAGAATAGTGCATGGCTTATATAGTATGTGCTTAAAGTATGCTTATGTAATGTCTAGCATAGTACCTGTCACATTAGAGTGAGTCAATATATGCTCATTTTAAAAGGAGTAATGTAATAAAATGTGTATATTTCAAATATGCTCAATTTCTCTTTGTTAGTGATGTATTAGAACTCAATTCATGCTGATTTCCTTCCATTAGGTGTACTTTGCATAGTTCTCCAATATTGACTGGCATATATTGGGTGGTCAGTTCATGCTTTTCCTTCCCTCTATGTGTGAATAATGCACTGTGATTATTTCTGGAGTTTACAAAGTAGCGAATGGATTCTTATTTAATATCTTATATATATAAGGGATAGTACTTTGAAATTTTATGCCTTTAAGAATTGTAGATAATGACATAATTTAATACCAAAAAATATTTGTAGGTTTAAGGCATTTACAGGTACATCATATCACCAAAAGATATATAATTAAATGTGTTAGAACATTGAAAGGGCCTACCTGGTAGTATAGGGGTTAAGTCTTAGCACTGTCAGTGCTGAGGCCCCAGTTTGAACCCCAGCCAGGGAGGTGACCCACATGGTGTACCAGACTTCTCCTGTCTCTCCCACTGCTCCCTCAGCAGTG
Source organism: Galemys pyrenaicus (assembly GCA_019455555.1). Lineage (NCBI taxonomy): Eukaryota > Metazoa > Chordata > Mammalia > Eulipotyphla > Talpidae > Galemys > Galemys pyrenaicus. Next base: position 1,015,890 of record JAGFMF010011781.1, on the reverse strand, counting down.
CATTTCAGTAGATCTGCCTGTTCTGCTCCCCACTCTGTCACTGGTGAATCCTCTCACACTATGCACCTCTGGCCCACACCCCAGTTCTTCTATGTATAAATAGATAAATCTTTTAAAAAAGAAAAATAACACTGAAAGCTGGATAGAACTTACACTGGTGGAGATAGGAAGGGTCATTCAGGCAGGGAACCATGACTTGAAGCATGTGAATTGCAATATGGTAAGGATTGCTGGACCTTGGATGTGGAGACCTGGCTTAAACCTCTACTCTGTTCCTGTGAATCATTGAAAATGTCATAGCAATTCCCAGGGTCTTTATTCTCTAATTTACTGATAATCCAAATATTTCAAGGTATCTCTGGCTTGTGACACAAAGTCACATTAGCACATATAATTAGTTTTGTTGTTCTTCACCTTTCTGGGAGACAGGCACCTTGCTTTATGGAAAACAAACAAACAAAACACTCAGTTATTTCTGGGAAATTATAGGAAAACTCCCCCATTTTTCTAGATGCAGTCTGTGTCTGCTGAGTAGTTTATCGCATGTATCATATCCTTCTCCAGGCCCTGTGTCTGCGTATCTTCCTGGGAATCATTTACAGTCTTAGAATCAGTCTTTTCTCCAAGGATCGCTGATTCTGTTTAGGTCGGGATTGGTGTTAGAAATAGGAAAGCTGAAATCTGGGTGATATATACTCATCGCTATACTCTTAACTCTTAGTTCCAATCCAACATGACAGATTTACTCTAATTTTCTCTTTCCAAATATGTATGTAACTCCTGTCTAAATAGTGAGTGTAGCCTGGCTCTGATTTCAGTGACCAAACACCCCTTTATATAATCTATTTCCCATCATTGCTGCTACTCTGGGGCTCTGAACTCACATGTTAAGTCACATACACATCTGGGTTTCTGCTCATTCTGCTTGGGTTCTACAATCTTACATAATTTCACGTATGGATGCCTTCCTCACCTAGCTTAGACTCTGACATTCCATGCTAAATGGCTTCTCAGGTGGATGTCCTTTCTGCATTTTTTAATATTGACACTCTTAGCAGGAGGTTGATATATTTACTTAAACTTATAGACATGTGTCTTTGGACTCTGATCTTCAGTACCTGTATTTGTGTATTCCTTTACTTGTATTCGATAGGAAGCTGAGTCAATCATGTAATTCTTAACTCATTCAGGTTAGTTCTATTTTACTCTCTGCTGTGGTCTGCCATTGCCAGCAGATATACTTTATTTCCTGGTGACAAGGATGAAATACTATTATGAAAGATTAAAATCTTAAAGGGGGCAGTCATAGGAGAGATGAATTAATTTTGTATTTTACTGGCCTATCATTGAATCCACTATCCACCAAGAACTTTAGCAGATTTAGGTTCTAAAATGGATGATCCCATGACTATACTTTCAGGGATGATTTCTGTAGTTCATTACTAAAATGTATGACTTGTATTCATTGGAAAGTTGATATTGGTCATTTTGGATTTTGGTAGCTATATGCAGGAGGTATTTGATCTTAACAAAACACGCTTAAATAATGTTACTTTTATTCAGCATTATTCACATTAGCCATGGTATGGAAACAGTCTAAGTATCTGTTGATAGGTGAATGGATAAAGAAATTATGATATGTGTATATGTATGTCATCTTTAAAGGAAAAAGAAATCCATCTATTTGTGAAAATGTGGTTGTACTTGGAGGACATTACTTTAAGGAAAATAAGCCAGACATAGGAAGACAAATTTTTTAAATCACTTATATGAGGCATCTGAAAAGTGAAACCTAAAGAGACAGAGTAAAAAGGGGCTTGTCAGCAACTGGGGAGGGGCAACAGTTGGAAGATGCTGGACAAAGGATACAGATGTTGAGTTTAAGATGGCTATTATGTTCTAGAGGACTAATGTACAACATAGAAACTGTAACAAATATTACTGCACCTTATACTTGAACTTGCTAACAGAGTAAATTTTAAGTGATCCCAGTACACACACTTACAATGATAACTATGTGAGGTGATGGAAATGTTAATCAGCCTGATTGTTATAGTCACTCCTCAAGATGTATTTGTATCAAAAACACCACAGCTGTATACCTTAAATTTTCAGTTTTTATTTGCCAGTCATAACTTCATAAAGTCAAGAGAGAAAACCTGATTGCATATTAAAAAATAACAAAAATAAAACCTAACCCTATGTGTTCTGTTTAAAAAAAATAAAAATGAAATGGAATACATAAATAAATGGTTCCCCCATTTCCTAAAATAACAGCAACAATAAAGAGATGCAGTGAAGGACTCATGACAATTGCAGGCAATTTCTAATTTAGTGATGAGTAGAAGAATACAAATCTGAATAAGAAAGTCCCCATCAGGAACTAAGATTATCTTTAGTATACTACCCTATGGATTTCAAACAACTCAATCAAGAACACAATGACAGTCATTATAAAACATTCAGAATTGTAAAAGTAAAATCTAGTGCTGAAAAGAGAAAGTTTCATTCCCTTTCAAAGAAACCATGAAAATGATCCCTGCATTAAATTGGATTGTGCTCTGATTGTCTCTGGGGGCTAAGAAATTCTTATTCAACTCCCTGATTTTCCTTACTTAATACCTAGGTGTATATTAGAGATGCAGGAACTCAGATCTTGTTCATAGATTTAAATTTTATAAATGAAATGGGCTAGTTAGACATTGATTCTTCAAATACCTTATTACTTCAGCTATAGGTTTCTTGGATGCTTACCAATTTCTCTCTTGTTTTTTGTCCAGAAAAAAAAAGACAAAAAAAAAAAAACAAACTAGATATTTTAAAAGACTTGTAATAATTTTAGTCTTCAAAACTTCCAAGTAAACTGCCATTAACTAAAAAGTAAATCTTATATTAATTTCTTCATTGTTCTGCAACTTAGCTTGACATCATGAAATCATTCCTTGGATATAGTGGTTATTGGGCACCTAGAACGTTTTAGACAATATTTAAGGTCTCATGGGAGCAAGACTTATGCAGGTACACAGTGTATCATGTATGTATCAGGTGTCATGGAACTAAATGAACAGAACCAGTTCTAGAACCCATGCTCCAGGAAATTACAATAAACCAACAAGGATAATACATATATACAAATAATTTTAATTGGACGTAAAGGACTAGGACAAAGATCATGAGAAATATATTGTCAAAACACTAAGGGAAATCTGGGAAGGTGAGACTTAATTTCTGGGTGGAAAGCTGGAATGGGATAGGATGAGAAGAGAGGAAAAGCAAAGTTTTCATGGAAGCAAGAATTGAGTGATAGTTGTACTCTAGAGAATTTTGCAGGTTTGTTTTAAATATCACTAACCTTTTAACTATTTAACTTGTATACTCATTGTTAATGTTTTGATACATTTCCTTGCAGATTATTTATAAATATTATCATATAATTTAAAAAATAAGTTGTGGGACTTCCCTGGTGGTGCAAGGGGTTCTACGAAGCTATTTGCAGCCACTTCAGCATGGATTTAATTCCTTGCCAGGGAGGTGATCCGCATGGCACAGCAGACCTCTCCTATCTCGCTCGCCGCTCCCCTCAGCAGTGTATTTCGGTAGATCTGCCTGTTCTGCTTCCCACTCTGTCTCTGGTGAATCCTCTCACCCCTGTACCTTTGGCCTGTAGATTTAAATTTTATAAATGAAATGGGTTAGATATTGTTCTCCTATGTACAGATAAAATCTTTTAAAACATAAGCTGATATACTGTAAAAATAAAATTTTCCCTTACAAGTATGATGGAAGATTTTAACAGATGATATTTGGTACTTAAGTAATATCTGAAAGCCAAGGGACTTTCATTTTCCCACTTTGCTGAGGTATAACTAGGAAAGCTATATATGTACTTAAATCTAAAAAAAAATGTTAAGTACCCATAGTATAGGCAGTTTTATGCTTGAGAACAATAGAATAAAAAGTAAAGGAAGTGATGGTATTGAAAATCTATTCCTTTATTTTTCATATAGGCATTGTTGTTGGTCTTGTTCTGGTTTGCATTTTATCACTAGCACTTTGAGGAGTGTGTGGAACTTTGTAGAAGTTTAATATACATTTGCACACATAAGAATCTTATGATTTTAGGTAACTTTTCTTAGAATGACTGATATAAGGTCTCAGCAAATGAGGAAATCACAGGAAATGTGGTATGTATAGGGCACAGAAGTTTTCTTTCAATTGCTTTTGACTAATTTGATTTATAAAGTACAGCAATGGGGTAATCTTGTTTTTTCTTAAAAGAATTTAGGATAAAAACTATCTATGTCAGGTTTATATATATATATATCTTGTCCTAAAATAACTGTGAAGAGGTGGGATCTTTGCTTCATGCTTCTGTAGTCCTCATCTAGACATAGTGAAACTCATTTGTTGATCTTATATTAGAATTTCTTCAAAGTTATTGAATATTTCACTGTAATTTTATTTTTTGTTTGTTTAGAGAATGAAAAGAGTTTAGTGAGGAGAAAAGGAACAGAAATAAAGTGGGACTCTCAGGCCAGTGGAGCCAAGCCAGGGAGGGGCAAGGGAGCCTCTGTTTTAATTTCTTAAAAAATAAAATTAAGCAGAAGGGTAAAAACTGAGCATTGCTTATAGGAAGTCATCTTGTCTGGAATAAACACTTTAAAGTGTATTAATTATTAACATAAAGATTGAGTTCTCTTTTCAATTTTTGTCTAATGGATTTATGTTATTCCTGTCCACACTGAAACCATCTTATATTTCTATTGAGTTATATTTAGTGATGCTTTTAAGTAAATATCTTATTTTATAATCTAATACAAATCAGGAGAAAAAAACAGTGACTTTCAGCATTCAGATGACAAGCTTAGGAAGAATAAAGTTCAAGTAAGTTTACAGATCTGGTAAGGTACAAACCTGAGACATTTCCAAACCCATCTCTTCTTTTTAATATTAGAATTCTACTTTTCACAGAGGAAGGAAAGTCAGTAGGGTAATGATGCAAAATAAGTAAAACCTGTCTAATAGCTATGTTTATACTCTGGACTTTAGGCAGGAAGAAATAGAAATAGGCAGAGAAAGGTGACATAGAGCAGAATGAGTTCATGATTAAAGTTTCTGCCATTCCTGCTGAGAGTGTGAGATTTCCTGCAGTTTCCTCAGGGAAAAGCCACATCATTAATTCATACTTGTGAAAAGAACTACTGACATTAAGGGGTGCTGCTCATTTTGTTCTTAGTCCTCCAACTCAATTGCTGGAGAGAAGAGGCTGCAGATGAGAATGAGATTACTTTTCACATGAAATTAGACTCAGGAGTCCTCCTCTTTTTGAAGTATTCCTTGAAAAAAATGCATAATTTCCCATCGAGGATCTTGCAAATTATTGCTTTTAATGGATCTTGCAACATAAAGTGCACTGTGCTTGAACTCCAAACTTGTGTCATGCCTTGGTGACTATTTTATGAATTGTAAAATTGGAAAGTAAGTTAAGATAAAAAAGTGGCTCCTGGGTCTTCCATCTGATAAGACTTATTTGGATTAGCATGTGATATCCCTTTTAAAACTCTTTTATTTCTTTCTTATGGATTTTAACTGAATACCAGTAAACAAGAGACAATTCTATCTATGTATCATTGCTTTTTCTTTGTTAATTATATTACTTAGCTGTGCAATTTTTTTTTCTAACTGATCACAGGCTTTTTGAAAATGTCAGAATAAGGTTTAACTTTGTTTTCAGACATTGTGCAATAGCTGAAAATATGACTAGAAATATACAATTGAGATGTGTATATAATGATCTTTAAACATATTTTCCATCTTATAGATCTCAGTAACAAAGCATCTATATATATATATATAATGTGTGTGTGCACATGCACAGATTTGTCTGGAAAACGGTACTTATTTTGAATCATTTTCAATTTCAGATAAAGAAAAATGTGGTAATATATTGCCCCCAATGTCTGTTCTAGGATGTGTTTATTACTTATATTATCTCTGACAACACTTTTCATGTATTTGTTAACCTCTTTAAATTTACTCCTGTACCTCAACCCCCCTGCTATTATTGACAGCTGGATATAGACTGCTTGATGTGTAACTCAAATTCAATATACATAAAGTTGAAATAATCACTCCTACTCTCCTTATACTCTATTTCCCATTCAAAAAAAAAAATCAGAATGTAACCCTGTTTCCTATCCTGACTTCAATGTTTCTTTTATTGCAGTCCTCATTTTCCAAATGACCCACATTTTGAGACCCTGAATTATTGTTAACAATTCCATTTGCACAGTTCCAGAATTCCTGTTATTCCTTTTAGAATAGTGCTACTTAATAACTGTGTGGCCACTTTCAAATCCCCCCATCCATTTAACCCTACTGTCAATGTACACAGTCAGGTTTTTAACATGTTTCTTAGATCAGTGCATGCTCCTGGTAGCTGCCACATTCCTACTCTCACACCATCATCTGCCTCAGAAAAATCATAGCGTTACTTTCTCCAAATCCTATCCTGATCATAAGATTGTTAAATAATTTTTCATAATTTTATTTACTCAATTAGTTATAGCCAAGTATAATCTTAACCTGACAGTTCTGGAAAATGGCTTTACGCTCAAGCAATATCCTCAATATTTCCATGTCAGAGCATTCAAACTATCTTTCTGGTTCTTTCTTTTCATAGACTTCTTGCTAGGTAGCATATCTATTCTGGAAAACTTAGAATCTTTATCTCTTCAGGAATTACCTCCCTCATTCTATGTTTTCAGTTGTACGGGTCTTTTTAGTTGCATCTTACATCTTCATAACACAATTTATCATTCTTATTATCTACTCTGTGATTCCTGATAACTGCTTTCTTACATTTTGCCTTCAACTACAATCAGGGAACTGTTTAAGCATTAAGAAGGGTTTTTTGTACATTTCAAAGCAAATTTATGTAAAATTTGTAATAAATTGTACATTATTATACTTTATAATGTACATAATATAGCCTTTATGATTTATAATTGATATTGATGATTATTATTAATATCATGTATACTTTTGCATTTTTATATTATAAATGTAATATAATATGTAATTCATATTATATTGATAATATAAATTTTATAGTTTAGAATAGATTTGTTTTATTTTGAAATCTAATTTCTCCCTTTTTATGTTTTTTATTTCTTCTCTTTTATATCATGAAGATTGTCAACATACACTTTTCTTTTATTAAGGTAACATTGGTTTATGACATTGTATATGACTTAGAGGTATAGGATTACATCTTCAGGTGTGTGATGGCACAACATGTCCACCAAAGCACTGCATTTCCTTCACTATAGCCTTTATGTGCCCACCCCACTCGACTCCACCTCCCTCTGGTAGCTTCAGTTCTATTGTCAGATTTCTGGAGTTTGTTACTGATTTATTTTTGAGTGACCATTTGTTTTAGTTCTCTACATTCCACTTCTAAGTGACTCCATCTAGTATTTGTCTTTCTGCTTCTGGCTTATTTCACTTAGCATATTACAGTTCCATCCATATTGTCACAAATGGCAAGATTTTATCTTTCTTTTATATAGCTGGGTTGGGCTCCATATCTTCCTAATTCAGTTTTCTGTCTTTGGACATTTTGGTTGTCTCCAAAAATTGGCTATTGCAACTAGTACTGCAATGATCACAGGAGTGCATATTTCCCTTCAAATTAGTGTTTTTGCATTTTCTCGTAGATACCTAGGAGTAAAATTGTTGAATTGTATGGTAGATATATTTTTAATATTCTCCAAAATCTCCATACTGCTTTTCCAGAGAAGCTGGACCTACCAGCAGTGAAAGAGAGTCTCTGTTAGGGTTATTTCTATTTTTCTTTTTGATATGGGCTGTTCTCATAGGTGTGACATGATATCTCAGTGTGGTTTTGGTTTACTTTTCCCGGATAAGTGATGATGAGTATTTTTCTCATGTGCCTGTCGACCATCTATATATCTTCTTTTAGTAGTGCCTAATTAGCTCTTCTGAACATTTTTTGATTATTTGTTTTCCTTTAGTGGGGTTGTTTGAATTATTCACAGATCTTGGATATTAGCTCTTTGGCTAATGGGCAAACATGTTTTTTTTTTTTTTTGTATGATGTGCAAACATTTTCTCTCCACTCAGTAGCGTGCCTTTATAGTTTGTTGACAGTTTCTTCACTATACAGCGCTTTTTAGTTTGATGTAGGCTCGATTGTTTATGTTCTCTCTTATTTTTCTTGCTGTTGGAAATGAATACACTAAGACAACACTAAAGCTTATGTCATAAGCTTTCTGCCCACATTTTCTTTTATATATTTTTAAAATATAAACCTATATAGTTTCAGGCCTTACATCCAAATCTTGCATCCATTTTGAGTTAATATTTGTATATGGTGTGACATGAAATAAAATGCTTTCAAAATCAGTAAACAAAAGTCAGTTGTGTTCCTATATGCAAATAATTAGCTAGCAGAGGAAGAAGTCAGGAAACCTGTTTACAATCATATCAAAAAGAATTAAATACCTGGGAGTAAGTTTTATAAAGAAAGTTGAGGACCTGTACATTGAAAACTATGATTTTTAAACATTGTTTAAATAGCCATTTTATCCAAAGCAATCTACAGATTTCATGCAATCCCCATGAATTGTGCTATTTTCAAAGAAATAGCACAAAAGTTACTGAAATTTATATGGAACCACAAAAGACCCCAAATCTCCAAACAATCCTGACAAAATGAGTAAGAATGATGGTAATACAGGCTCAGACTTCAAACTATACTACAAAGCTATAATTGACACTCTATGGTCCTGGAACAAAAGAGACACAAAGATTAATGTAATAGAATTGAGAGGGAGGTAGATGGGGTTGTGCATGGGTGGTATGGTAGAAAATAAATATGTATGTGTATATGTGTGTGTGTGTGTGTGTGTGTATAGGGAGAGAGAGAATGAAGGAATTTTCACTATTCTTCTGAATTATTTTGAATTTCAACTAAATGTACTATTCTATTACTTGAAGTTTTTTTAAATATTGTTATGATCATAAAAAATAGGCTTTTAGTTTCTCCCTGGTGGCACAAGGGGTTGAGCGCCACACTGTGGGGCTTCCTCAGCCACTGCAGCTCCGGGTGGATCCCTGGCCAAGGAGGGGACCCACATGGAGCAGCAAACCTCTCCTGCCCGCTGATCCCCTCAGCAGTGTGTTTTCAGTTGATCTGCCTGTTCTGTTCCCCACTCTGTCTCTGGTAAATTCTCTCACCCCCCTCTCACGCTGGCCTGTACCCCAGCTCTTGGATGCATAAATTAATAATAAAAATCTTAAAAAATAGGCCTTTATTTGCGAAGTAATAAATGATGTATGTAATAATTACAAACAAAATAAATGAGACCAGAAATAACCTAATATGGACTTTTAATCTACAACAAAGGAACTCAGAGCATAATTTGGAGAAAGGAAGACCTCCTCATTGAAAATGGTGTTGAGAAAACCAAACATATACATTTATAAATCTCTTTCTGATTGTTTTATTATCTCTACTTCTTGTAATGTAGCTTGTCAGGATTATTGATTTGACTAAGACTACATTACTGTAAACATTTTCTCATATAGATTATTTTGAGGTCATTTTCTATGGGGTTATTTCTGTGCTCATAGAAATAATAAATGAATGACAGTCTCCATTCTGTCCTGTTCAGCATGTGTACCATGTATATCTTACTTTTATGTTTCTCCATTTTATAGATGAGTAAATTGAGACTGGTGATATTAATAATTTTGCAAGGTCACATAGTTAATACATGGCTCTGCTAAGAAGCGGACTGACTCAAATTGATATATTTGTTTATTTAAAAGAAAAACCTTTGGTCTTAAACTGTGAGAATACTGAACTATAAAATCAAGAAGTCTTTAAAGAATATTGGTAAGAGATGGTGTTTTTAAGTAAATTAGAGTAGAAAAAAGTAGGAAATGTGGAAGACAGATTGAAATGTTTCTTGATTATATTTATGCTGTACTTGACTTGGGAATGCAGATCCCCAAGCACATCTTTTTCTTTCTCTACTTTGTTTAAAGACATTGACAGCAACTAGTCAATCTTGCTATGTTCATTTCCCAAAAATGTCCAAAGATTTACAAGTGTCATATAGATACTCATCCAGTTCCTTGCTTCCTAAATGTGCTAGATTAGGAGCATCAAATTGTGATACATATCTCTGTTTTTAAATTTTATCCTCAGAACTCTCTATGTTCTGAATAGTCTGAGGACTATTATTATAACCATTTATTAATGAGAAAACAGGCTTGCTCAGGCTCTGTAACTTTAAGGTAGCATAGTAAAAAGTAGAAGTCCAGGGTGTGAACCTCTGTTAAGTTTTCTTTTGCTGCTCCAATGACTTCTCACAGAGACGATGTCTTAAAATAATACATATTCATTATTTTACAATTCTGTAGGTCAGAAATCTGACACAGATTTCACTGAACTGATGTGGACAGGAGTGTGTTCCTATATTCTGGAGACTCTAGGGAAAAATGTATTTGCTTTTCATTCTGGTGTGGGCAGGATTCATATCCAGGCATTCGTAGGACTAAAATCTCTGTTTATTGACAGTCTTCTTGATTTCCTCCAGTCTTAGTTCTGGTCCACACATATTGCTCCCTACGGCACCAAACAGATACTAACGTGTGACATCCTTCTCATGCTGCCACCTTTCATCTACTCTGTCTACTTGTTCCTCATTTTTGAAAATTGCAAGGATGACAGTTAATGTGAGAGCTAACCTTTCAACATATTTTTAAGTACAGAACACCTATCTTTTTAATTAATATAAAATATTTTAAAATTTACATATACTTGCCATCAGTTGTAATCCCCATGTATTCCCCATCACCATCTCACCAATGCACCATCACCTCAGTCCCTTGTGCCCCCATCTTCCCTCAACCCTCTCCCTCCCCTCCCCACCAGGTGTCCCCAGTCTGTCCTTGTCTCCTCATTTTT